>CATIXQ010000003.1:4240846-4252958 GCA_949711755.1 Leptidea juvernica | reverse complement strand
CAACCAACCCTACAGTTATTGTTAACGTATGTTAAAAAATTTACAACCAACCCTATAGCTAGTATTAAGGTATGGTAAAAACTAACAACCACCCCTATAGTTAGTATTAACGTAAAGTAAACACCAACCATCCACCCCATAGTTAGTGTTAACGTCTGGAAAACACCAACATCTAACTCTAAGTCATAAAAAAATCCGGGAGTAACAACAGCGGTAGTGAGGAACAATCTTATAATAAAATTATATTACTAAAAATACAAATAGCAAGTAGTATGAGAGAAATTGGAACAAAGAGAAGATCATTATCACATCATGATACAGACATTTTTAATAAAAACAATTTAATAGTATAGAGGATTACCGTGAAAACATTGAAATATTCATTAAATGGTTAATTTCAAAGTAGGTTTGGGTCTCGTTTTGGTAGGATGATTCTAATAGGGTCTACAATATATCTTCCGGGCAGGCAACCGCGGTTTGACTGACGGCGCACTCTGAAAGGACATTTATCACTCTCTCTTGCGGGATACAAACAAACCAAATAACAATGAATCCTCATTGACAAGTTATCTCACCATTTCTCATTCATGTTGCATTCTTTTGAGTGATTAATTCCTACTAATTTCTCCTAAGCTTACATAGTTTAAGAGCTGGAGAACTAATTGATTTGTACATTAAAATCTGCATGTTTTTCCTATTGCACATGTGAGTGTTCGTTCTAAAATCTAAAATTATCAGTCAAAAACCTTCTTATTGAAATTAGTGATACGAGAATTATTATTTTAAATTCAAAAAATATGTAAGATGTCCTAATAACGTTAACGAGTTTGGTTACAACCACTGCGACAGGAGAATTTTATATTTATTTAAGATATTTTTATGCTCGCAGATGATTTTTTTAAAGATAATAGTACGAAACCCTTCGTCCGCGAGTCCGACTCGCACTTTACCGTTTTTTTTTTGCATTACGTATAAATATGTATTAGGAGTCTAGCGGGTTATAATATCGAAACCTATTGAAAATAATTTGGACCAACGGATCAGCCTAGATATCTTTTTTTTTTATGGAATAGGAGGACAAACGAGCGTACGCGTCACCTGGTGTTAAGTGATCACCGCCGCCCACATTCTCTAGCAACACCAGAGGAATCACAAGAGCGTTACCGGCCTTTCAGGAAGTCGTATCGTTTCGGAAACACCGCACAAGGAAGCTCATTCCACAGCTTTGTAGTACGTGGAAGAAAGCTCCTTGAAAACCGCACTGTGGAGGACCGCCACACATACAGATGGTGGGGATGATATCCTAACTTGTGGCGTGTCGTGCGAAGGTGGAATTTAGCGGCAGGAATCAGGTTAAACAGCTCTTCGGAACACTCCCCGTGATAAATGCGGTGAAAGACACACAGTGAAGCGACGCTTCTACGCAACGCCAAGTGATCCAGCCGTTCACAGTGTACGGGGCCCCGATGATTCGAGCTGCTCTGCGTTGGACGCGGTCAAATGGTACTACTAATAATACTGGGGTGCGCCAGACCAGAGATGGCAGAAATACTCCATGTGTGGCCGGACCTGCGCTTTGTAGAGCGCTAGAATGTGGGCCGGCTTGAAGTATTGCTGTCCTCTATTGATGACGCTCAGCTTCTTTGAAGCCAATTTGGTTTTGCCCTCCAGATGGCCACGGATTTGGAATCGCTCGAGATTTCGAGACCCATTATTCCGATACTAGGCGAGGCTTTAAGGGAAGTGTTATCGAAGAGCGGTGATACGACAAATTGGGTTTTTTAGTGGTAAACGCGCAAACTATCTATCATATGAAGGGTTGCAAATATAGTTTTTGTTTCGTTGTGAATACAGATTGTTTAAAATATTATTACAAGTTTATTTCTTAAGTGTTGTTAAGTTCGAAGGCTGTTTAAAACTAATGTATTCAAAGCTTAAATAACAAAAAATGAGTTTTGTCTTCAAACTTACGTTTTATATTAAGTACATCAAAAAATATCGAGCGTCTGATAAGCCAGACTTAGGAATGAATGGTAAAATATCTCAAGCCACGCATTACTAGAATCGAACAGAGCTTGATCCAGGGGCACCATTAACTCACAATAACACAACAGTTCAACAACGCTATACAAATGAGAGCTATACACAATTGCCTATTGTCGAACCATTCACACATAAAGCTTACATCTGACTGAAAGCATTTTGAACAGCACGACTCATAAGTAGGTTTTGTTGTAAAACTTGTAGTTTTCTATTCTTAGATTCCATTTCAGACTCATATATTTTATATTCGAGATCACTGGCATAAAAATCTGAAGGTGTGAAAGGTGAATCACAATTTTAATGCTGATTGATATATTATTATCATGAAGCAGCTGTAAAATCGTTTTTAAACGGAAACTAGTGTATAATTTGTGTTTTAATATGAGTGTACCAAAAAGTATGTACCAGGCGTACATGCCTCTGAAGCTTCACTTCAATAGACGTTTATGATGTTATAATGTGAAACATCCCTACTAATATTATCAATGTTAATTGTGTGTTTTACTGTGCCTGGACAGCAAATAAACCGGGCCATCCGCTACTTTGGAACTCTGATTTGATTTTCTCGTTAAGTATAAAACTTACAACTATCAAAGTTACACCTAATGAAAGTGCGTTTCATGATGATTAAAGTGATAGGAAATTCATTGGGATTAATCAATTCCTTAAGGGTTTTACGAAGAAGAGTAGTTTTTCAATCGTATAAATCGCTAGTAATCATAAAATAAAGAGTAAAAGTAAAGCCTGAAACAAAACAAAAATTTAAAAGGGTTATTTTCAGTATTCTATACCCTTGCGCGGATAACTGCCAACATCCTTGTATTCATCAACCTCACGAGTCTGGCGATGTATTCTTGAGGAAATGTATTCTACTCCACTCCTCTTCAATTGCTATTCGCAGCTCTGGAAGACTTGTTGGAGCAGACACTCGGGCTCGAAACCGACGTTTCAGCTTATCCCATAAGTGTTTTATCGGATTCAAGTTCGGGCTTCGAGCTGGCCAATCCATTGTCTGAACGCCGACATCGCGTAGATACTGGGTAATGAATAAATAAATAAACATGAAGCCGTGCATTATCATGCATCTACTGCTTATTCTGTCCGATATATCCTGCGTAAGGTACCACATGGTCTGCGAGGATTTCAGAAATGTAGGGGTGAGAAGTTAAACCACGTGCATGGCCACGCGACGTGGGTTCGATGAAAACTAACGCTGTAGACTCGGTTAACGAGATGGCGCCCCAGAGCAATACAGATCCTCCTCCATAAGCAACAGTTTCCTCGATGCAACACTGAGAATAACGTTGTCCAGGGCAGTCGCTCGACAAAGAGCATATCGTCATATGCTCTTTGCCGTCCTTCACTTCCATGTAGACTTACCCTGGTCTCATCAGTGAAGAGAACATTACCCCACTGCTCTAACGTCCAGTCCCTATGCTCTCGAGCAAGTTCAAGCCGAGCTTGACGGTGGGCTACCGTTAATGCTGGATCTATTGCAGCTCTCTTTGGAGTCAGATTCCGTTCAGCAAGTCTTCTTCTGACGGTATCTGAACTTATAACCACTTGGCATTCGTCACGCACACTTTATTGGACTGGAACTGCATTGAGACGGCGATTTCGCACAACAGTATGTAGGATATAACGAGCATCTGCTGTTGATGTAGCCATAGGTCTGGCCATACCTGGACTTCGATCGAATGCTCCAGTCTCTAGTTATCGTCTGTAACTGGAGATCTGCTGATTCGAAGTCTTCGAGCGACCTCATGTTGTGTATGGCCTGCTTGAAGTAGTGCTACAGCTTGAGCTGCTGCCTGAGGTGTCGTATCCATTATTGACCGAAAAAAGTAGCAAAAAATGTCCGACTACCCTCATTGTAGTAAAACGAACGCTAATCGCGATCTCTAATCAAAATAGAAAATCGTTACCATCGTGTTGGTTGCTCGATTGCAATATGAGTTGTCGGTACTTTATAGTAAATTTATAGTCATTCTAATCAACATGAAACGCACTTTCTATAAGTATAATTGACACAGTTGTAAGTCTTATACTTTTTGAGAAAATCGAGTGAGACATCCGAAGTAGTTGGTGGCCCGGTTTATTTGCTGTCCAACGTATTTTCACGCCTACACCACTCAACCGATTTTGATGAAATTTAAAATACAGAGATAGACTAGAGCATGGAAAAGGACATAGGCTACTTTTTATTGCGAAAAAATGAATGGAGGGGTTGAGATAGAGGATGGAAGTTTGTATGGAAGTTCGTCATTATCGAAGATGACAGCTGACAAGATGAAACTTTGTATTTAGGCAATTGATAAGAATTAGTTTATAAGTATTTGTTCGAGCATTTTCGAAAATTTGGCCTACATAGGGATGAAATAGGAGATTAAAGTTCGCAGAGAAATACTATTACAGAGACTGTCTACATTGACAAGCGATATCCTCTGTATCGCAGAAGAGCGCCGCGCGCTGGAAGAGCAGTTTGTATGTGTGTGTTTATATTTACAAAATATCCCAAAAAATAAAAAAATCTGCCCAAAGTAACTATTTCACGCGGACAAAGTCACGGGTAAACGCTTATGTATATATATTATGGAAATGTTAACAAAGACCTAATCTCGAAGAGATTATGTCAGCAAAAAATACAAAGAATTTTTACTAAGTATGACAACCTTATTGTATCTAAATTTCACATCTACCCGTATTATCTCATCCTTCTTTTTATCGTCTGTTTTTTCGGGAAATGAATCAGGAATTATTATCAAGTGTCTGTGGTATATTATTTGTAAGCCCTTGAGCGACCTACTGGATTGATGGAGCAATCAGACGCACCCTATGGAGGATCAGGGTCACGCTGACGCGAAATTCTCAACGAAACCCAACAATTTATGAAAAGTAACGCCATAAATCTTATAAATCTGTTTATATATTCGGATATCTCTTAATCTATAATATTTATAAACGAAAGAACCTTGTCTACTAACTGATCAAACTGATCAATGCAAATAAAAATCTCCTCATTTTTATTCTCGAAACATGAAATGAAGATGGGTGATTTTTATGACGTAGGCACCCACTACGAGAAATGTTAACTTTAATTTTGACAAAGCTGAAGACTGGCAATCATCTACCGATCTGCTGCATTCGCTGGATTATGAATTTTGGTCAGTTTTAGATAGTAGGTATGGCATAATCTAAAGGCCATGGCTATAATTCAAGAAAGTGCGTGTTATAACAATTGATAACAGACCCCAACGTTCAAAGGAATCGAATTAAGAAGAAGGAATAAAGGCCAAAAGGATCATTTTGAGTGAGAATTATATTTTGTTATGCTTATTACCTATGCTATATAAATGTATAAACTAACAAATTTTATGTACGTGTAGGTACTTATCTAATAAATGTTTTATACAATAGAAAAAACCTTTACAAGGCAAAAGTTTTTCCACTAAAAGGCAAGACTATTTTTTATTTTTTAAATAGGTAAGTGTATCAGTTTAGATTGTCACAAGACCGTTATGGGCCTTTTAGGTAGGTATAGGTAGGTGCTTTTTATTCTACGTGTGGACTTTGATTTGAAATTTGAAGTAGAGTTACATACTTGTACAATTACATATTATTCTTTGGTGCAGTCATATTTTAGATAATATTATTGAACGTAGTGTTTAAATTCTCTTTGATATTATGACTGATTATGATCATTGTGATTTTAGGTATTCTTTTTTTGATCCAGATTTCGTTTTTGGTGCTTATATTTTTAGATAGGTCGGTTTTCAGTATTTTAATTTTTACATTAACCTTTATTTAACTCTTATTTCGATTTTGCACGAATTACTTACATAGATACATTTAATTCACTTATTACCAAAAAATAGAAATTGTCAAATACGATAAAAACCTTTGTCGCCGGCATCGAACCAACGAGATCGGCCTGAAAAATATCATAAAATATAGGAGTAACAGTAAACGCCGTAGTCTATGTTATTTATACGATGCTTTTGAAGCTTTTCCCCATTTAACGGCAGTTTTAAGTGCTGCATAGTCCAGTTTTGATTCTTAATCGCTTTAAGTGGCGCACAAAATAAGCAAAAAGTGAATGCAATTAATAATAAAGAAATGAAATCATATTATATTATATGTGTTATTTAAGAAGAGAAGACTGACACGCGATGGTTTTTTATGCTGTAAGTTCTTTAATAAGCCGTGTGAAATTTTCACATGTATTTTCAACTGATACCTAATTACTAAGAAGGAATTATATTTAAAAGTAATTAGTTTTTGTTGCTAATAATAAACAAATTCGGCATCCCATGGGGTATTGTTCTCACCTCTGGTTAGGGACTCCCCAGTACCAGCTTCTTCCATTTTACACAAAGAGCGACTGACATCATCGACAATCAAGTCATCTTTGATCGGCTTTCACTTTGCGTAGAGATATGGGGTCTTTCTGCAATAAGGGGGTTGGTGTATAGAGTTCAACATGTATATGTTACGGAGAGTGCTCAGAAGAGTTGTTTTGGTTAAGGTCCGGTATCCACCAAATTAGAGGAGAGGAAATGTATTGTGGTAACCAATCAGATTTCGTTACTTCCACATGTCCTCTCCGCTTAGCTTCGGTGGAAATGGATCAGGAATGAAAGAAGAGGATATGCCCCATATGTCTACATATCATCATCTCATATGTTCCGCGTCGAACGATCAAGCGGCACGGCAGAGTGGAGATGCGTATAGGCAGGTGGTCGGGCGGCCCGCATTCGCGCGCCATTTTCCCCGCTGCCGGATAATAGCATCAGCCGATTTGGTGGCAGACCTTTCGCTGATATCGATGTTACTGAACGAGGAATCAGACCAGTGTAGACATAATATACAGATGGGAAAGCAACGACGAAGAGGCAACCGTTCCACAAGTACGGCGCACACCCATCGACGCGGAATCATGCGTTCAGGGAGAAAAAGCTGCCATGTCCAACAAAGGCCACACTTTGATGACCTGTGAGAGGTTTCTGGTTTTTCCGCTTTTTAAGAAGGAAACCACGTCGTATCGTCCTAGAAACACCGCGCAAGGAAGCTCAATCCACAATTTGGTTGTATGAGACAGTGGAATGCTACACATTAACATGGTGAGGACGATATCCAAGTTTGTGACGTCTCTTCGGAACACTCGCCGTGATAAATGCGGTAGAATTCAGACAATGCGTAAGATCCCCAATCATTCTAGCATGAGCATGAGCTGATACTAGGGTGAACCTGTTATAGTTAATAAAGCATTGTATTTGTCGAATCCGATTACTAATTATAATGACAGTAATAACAATCATCATGTTCACGAAGAATCAAATTCAAATTCAAATACACTTTATTCACGTAGGTCACGGAAATGACACTTATGAATGACAAAAAATAAAAATATTTTTTCTTATTGAATTTACCGCTATTTCGTAAAGGGTTGAGCTAATAAGAAAAAGTAGCAAGAAACTCATTGCCACTCTTTTAAGTCAAGATTTACGTTTTAATTGTTTTACAAATCATTTCAATTAAGTACAATATATGCAAAGTGACGCTAGAAAAATACTCAAATGTCAAAAACTGAAAGCCTTACACGAGTGGGTCAAAAAAATAAAAAAAAGTAAATTAATACTTATAAACACAAGAGTTATTGAGTATAGTAGATGCATCAATCCACACATACCGTAAATAAATAGAGGCATTATGTGAGCATTTCATAAAATAAAATACTTATATAATAACTTTACCTTTAAAGGAAATAATAATAAAACAAAACACATCAAGCAGACCTCCCGGTAACAAGATCATCCAACCACCACGAGTAGCACCCGTTCACGAACATGACCATGGACTGCCTCGACCATATTTTAGGGAAGACACCCGGAACCCGCCCCACGTCGCCGCCACAAGCAGAGGCTTTTAAGCATGATGATGCCTGTCACGAAAAATCCTAACACACAATTACAATCCTTACACAAACAATGAATTCAAGCTCTAAAGGTTAATGTATTCAATATACCTACGACAAGTTATATTTATAGTTTATTATTTTTTGCTTTGTAAGAAATATTAGATATTATTTAAACACGATCCATATATAGGATGCAGCACCTTACAAACTAATTTGTTATATATATTACAGTTATTGTAAAATACTGTATTTGATTGAAAAGAGTAGCCGTTGAGTTTCTTGTATGTTTTTCTCACGAGCTCTACTTTTCCTAATATATGGTAGATTCAGTAAATAAAAAAATATATGACGTAGTGACGATTCAAAACCGCTTAGTTGAATAAATTTTATTGGACTTTAAACCAGACCTGAGTCCAACCATAGATGACCATAGGTATGTAACTTGCTTAATTATTAATTAGCGGCGCGGCCATGAAATAATCTGCAAGCTATATTGTTACGGTTTGAAAGGCGCCGTACTACTAGTTAGTAATTAAATTAAGGGGCTATTGAGACTAAACATAAAATTCTAATGTCTCAGTGACGAGCGCAATAGATAAAGAAGCCAAAAGATACACTAAGTACCTACCAATGTCACAACTAAACTTATACTTCATAGCTCTGTACAAAATATTGAGGCTCGCAGCTTTGCGCATGTAATCACACCAGTAATTTACACCCTCCTACATACTTGAGAAACAGTAGACACCTAATGCTAATTACCTACGTTTGTCGCAATTGCTGCCTTCAAACTAGTCACGACATAAAATTCTTGCTAGAAGTTTTAGTTTAATTTGGCTTTAACCTAGAACCAAAACTTTTTTTTTTTGAATAGGAGGACAAACGAGCGTACGGGTCACCTGGTGTTAAGTGATCACCGCCGCCCACACTCTCTTGCAACACCAGAGGAATCACAAGAGCGTTGCCGGCCTTTAAGGAAGGTGTACGCGCTTTTCTTGAAGGTACCCATGTCGTATCGTCCCGGAAACACCGCACAAGAAGGCTCATTCCACAGCTTCGTAGTACGAGGAAGAAAGCTCCTTGAAAACCACACTGTGGAGGACCGCCACACATCCAGATGGTGGGGATGATATCGTAACTTGTTGCGTGTCGTGCGAAGGTGAATTTCGGCGGCAGGAATCAGGTTGAACACCTCTTCGGAACACTCCCCGTGATAAATGCGGTAGAAGACACACAATGAAGCGACGTCTCTCTAAAACAATGTAATTATTAAAATTTTTAAAAAATACGGCTGCTATGTGAACTCTTTGAAACAGCTTCTTGGTTGGATTTACGCAGCAGCCATCTTGAATGCATAGGTAATCATAATGTATGATTAAGGTACGTAATCTGAAAAGGTAGGTAATCTATGCTCAAAGGTTCCATGCGCAATAATTAGAGGCCAATAATTAGTAAGGTATTTATATTGTTTGAACTAAGTGAATAAACCACATAATTTAATGGTTTTTTGTTACTTACATATAAATAAGACATTTAATATTCACATCTTGTGTCATGTGAAGGTAAAAAAGTCGGATGTGGAGGCCTACCAATACTGCGGCTTCCGGTATGTGGTCGCCATTAGAGGACTGCCCCAACGGCCATCTATCCGTCGAACTACACTGGCCTTCAAAAGTAAGTATCACACTTTTAAAATTGGGATAACGTTTTAAGTTCACAAGATATACTTTCGAAATAAAAAGGAACTCCAAAGAGAATTTAATTTTGTACATAAAAACTTTATAGTAACCTTCTTTTAAGAATTGGCTGAAAAAAAACTTCAAAAAGAAAACCATTCCTTTTTCAAAGTGGACGTTTCCGAATTACAATTTTACCATTCACATTTTTCTTTCTGTTTTAAATTTTTTTCAAGATCGATGGGTCTTGTTTTAAAAATTTATGCTAAAAAACATGTATTTATCATGCCTTTTTCAGTTGAAGAATGTGCTAGGATCATGGCTTTTCTGGAACTAGGCATCAGTATGCGTCGCACTGCAAGAATGGTGGGTGTGACGGTACGAACGGTCCAGAAGGTAAAGCGAAGGTACGAAGAGACTGGACACCATCTGAGGAGACCTTGTAATGGCAGACCCAGGTGTACCAGTACCCGAAAAGATTGTTATATTATTTCCACTGTGTTAAGAAATCGCCACCAAAATGCAGTTGAAGTCCAGCAACAGCTACTTCAGACCCGGAGGGACTACATTAGTGACAGTACAGCGAGAAGAAGACTTGCTGAAGCAAATTTGAAACCCCGAAGACCAGCGAGTGGCCCAAAACTCGAGAGACAGCATCGAGTAGCGAGACTGCGATACGCCCGTGAACACATGCAGTGGGATAAAGAAGAATGGTCAAGAATTTTGTTTGCAGATGAGTCTCGATTCTCCCTTTACACTTCTGATGGAAGGCGAAGTGTTTACAGGCGACCTGGTGAGCGATACCTTCAAGCCTGCATCTCAGAAAGAGTCCAATACGGTGGAGGCAGTGTACATGTATGGGCTGGCATATCTTCAGAAGGTCGCACAGAGCTAGTAGCCATAGAAAATGGCACCCTCACTGAGTAAAGATATGCTCAAGAGATTCTCAATGAGTATGCAGGGCCGTATTTAGCAAATATGGGTGATGGATCGATGCTGATGCATGATAATGCCCGGCCACACACGGCTCATATCGTACAAGAGTATATTCAGGAGGTGGGTATCAGCGTGATGGCTTGGCCATCAAGAAGTCCTGATCACAACCCGATTGAACACGCCTGGGATGAGCTTGGGAGGCTAGTCAGAAATCACAGACCACCACCTACTACCCTCAGGGCACTAAAGCAGGCCCTGGTAGAAGAATTGGAGAATATTCCCCAACATCGGCTCCGAAACAATACCAGTTATTAAAAATTAAATAACATGTAATACATTTTAGTTGAATTTTTTACACTAAACTAAAAATGTCTCTTTTCATTGTTTTATCTTTTTTAAGTTAAAAATGTTACCAATGTATAATTTTAGTTTCTAAGAATTAAAGCCTATAAAATTTGTTAGTTTTGCATGCCAGTGTATATGCTTTGCCCACTGCCACTTCAGTTTTGCAATAATTTGTGCTATGCGGATGACTGGTTTTCCTATGGATCTCATTCCTAATTCGATCGCAGGGAAACACCCTTTGAGCGACCATGAGCTTTCTCATTAGGCCCATAGAAGGCTGCCAGTCCACCAGAGCGGAGCGAGGCAGCGGAGCCGAGAAACGGACTAATGCGGAGTGGAGTTGCGTACTGTGACTGTCCACCGGAGCGGAGCGAGGCTGCGGAGCGGAGTGAGGAAGTAATGCGGAGCGGAGTTGCTGTGTTTTTCAATATGCGGAGCTAGGCAGCAAGTACGCGACGAGTGATTTCGAGCTCCCGGCGTGGGGCGATTGGTTTAATTCTACGCGAAATGTCAGTGATAGCAGACATGCCATCGAAAAAGTTGATACATTATTACCTTACATTGCTTGAGGAAGAAGAGTTGGAGTCAGAAGAAGCCGAAATACTTACCATATACCATTTGAACAATTCTATGAGGAAACATAGATTTTGGTTAAGAAATCATATCAAACATCGTTCAGAACACAGTGAATATTTTACTTTTTTCCAAACAGCTGATGAAGAAACTTTCGAAAATTCTTATAGAGTTTCAAGATGTACTTTTTATGAACTTCACTCCCTGATTGAACCATATATTCGGAAACAAGACACAAATTACAGAAATTCAATTAGTAGCCGTGAAAGATTAGCGGTGTGTTTAAAGTAAGTACACATTTTAAATCAAAGTAACTTTTATTTTTGCATACAGTTATAGAAGCCATGTTATATTAATTTAAAAATCGTAATCTGTCTCAAAATTGACCGCATTTTCATTGGGTTCTGTTGGCTCTGCTGCAGATGTTTCAATATCCTGGGTTGTTGGAATTTGTAAAGCGCTAGGATTAATGATACTAGTGTTAATATTATCTGAAGCACTAGGAATATTGACACTAGTGTTGGTATTATCTGAAGCACTAGGAATATTAAGACTAGTGTTGATATTATCTGAAGCACTAGGAATATTGATACTAGTGTTGATATTATCTGAAGCACTAGGA
>CATIXQ010000003.1:4146183-4213039 GCA_949711755.1 Leptidea juvernica | reverse complement strand
GAGTTACGTTTTTAAGTAATTTTAGATGGCACAAATATGTTGAAATATTAGAAAATCGAGCATTAAAGGCCTGCAATATTCTGAAATCATTAGCTGGTACATATTGGGGTGCAGACCCACGCATCTTGCTAACACTGTATAAGTCATTAGTCCGTAGCCATTTTGAGTATGCCTTCTTTTGTTATGGTGGAGTAATAACATTAGTGAATAAATTAGAAAAAATACAAAATAAATGCTTAAGGATCATAACAGGCGCTTTTAGGTCTACTCCTATTATATCATTACAAGTAGAATGTAATATTCCCCCACTAGCTCTTAGATTCAAATATCTACAAACAAAATTCTTTCTCAAATTAACTTCTATTAATAATCATCCACTCCTATTAAAGATACGGACTATATTAACCGAACTGACAATAATTCCTACTATCAAGTAGAAGGCATCTCTGATTTGTTACATTTTTCTTGTGATCATAATCTATTTTCTAGTATTCTTTGGCCATGTTATTTAAATTCTTATAATTCAAAATATACACCTATTAAAATAATT
This sequence comes from Leptidea juvernica, assembly GCA_949711755.1. Lineage (NCBI taxonomy): Eukaryota > Metazoa > Arthropoda > Insecta > Lepidoptera > Pieridae > Leptidea > Leptidea juvernica. Next base: position 4,212,489 of record CATIXQ010000003.1, on the reverse strand, counting down.
ATTAATGAATCATTAAAATATAAGGAAGATGTATATAGTATGCTGCTGTCAGAGGGGCAAAAATTTAACCAACTTTATACTGATGGATCTAAAAGTAATACTGTTGTCTCTATGGCAGTTTATGACATACAACTGCGGAGTGGGTTTGGTCATAGGTTAAATACCTTGGCTAGTATATACTCAGCAGAATGTGCTGCCATATATGCTGCTCTAGAATATATTGGAGAACAGTCATATAATAATTGGAATGTTATAACAGATAGCATGAGTGTTTTAAAAGCTTTACAATATCCTAAATGTAATGTTACAACTAATTTCATCATTTACAATATTAGAGACAAATATCAATGCTTATCCCTAACAAAAGATATTGTTTTATTCTGGACTCCTTCACACATAGGCGTGCAAGGAAATGAACAAGCTGATTGTTATATGAGATAGAGCAGAGTATCAGCAGTAGACTATGAGCAAATCAGTGCATTCACCATTATCTTTATATATATAATTCTTCTGTGAGTGTGTATGTCACTGAACTCCTCCTAGACGGCTGGACCGAATTGGATGAAATTTTTTGTGTGAGTTCAAGGGGATTCGAGGATGGTTTAGATTCACAATTGAACTACCTCCTAAACCGCTGGACCGATTTTGATGATATTTTTGTGTATTCCAGTGAATTTGAGATTGGTGTGTGTCTTCAGGTGGATTCGAGAATGGTTTAGATTCACAATTAAACTACCTCCTAAACGGCTGGACCGATTTTGATGATTTTTTTGTTTGTTTCAGTGAATTTGAGATTGGTTTAGATTCTCAATTCCGTCCATATAATATAATTCTCTCCGTCCATATAAATAAGAACTCCTCTTAATGGCTGGACAGATTTTGCAAATTTAAGACGTGTGTACAGGACAACGTCTGTTGGGTCCACTAGTTTAATATAAGAAAACAACTTTATAAATTAATTACAACTCTTTATAAGCATGACAACGTAATAACTGCTTTGTAGTCATAGTAACCAAAAGTCACTAATTTCTTCTTCTATGAGTAAGACCTCTATGATACTCCCCCTCACGATGACCTTCAGGTCTGAGTGACGCCTATCATCTTTAGAAGCTTTAACAATCTTGGTTGTGGTAATGCCTTTGTAAAAAGGTCTGCCCCCATGTTATTTTTGTGTTTTATTATTTCTTATTCACATGTATAGGAAAAGGATTTCGCTTAAATGTGTTAGAGCAATTAGAAATAATAAAACATAAAAATAACAATATGTTTACATTGTTGAATGAACAAACTAATTTAGTTCCATCACCTTTGTAACGTGTCTCTTCCGGGGGTAATACGTCACAACAGCCGACCAATCACAGCGCGTCATTTCATGGGACGAGGGTACAAAACAGCGGCTTCCGGCTCATTTGATTCAGTCTCGTGCCACATTTTGGCGAGACAACACGTCCTGAGGATGCCTCGTGTAGAGGCGAAACACGTGTCGAATTGTTTTAAAGACAAATATTGGCGGAATTAACACTAAAGAAAACTTAAATAATTTGTATAATTATGGATTTCCGCAAAGTAACGCCTAATTCAATAAATGTGTATTATCAAAACATGTATTATATTGGCTCAAATAACTAACAGCAAACATTATATCTGGTCTTGTGGCTACAGCGAGGTACATTAGAGATCCAATTAACATTTGGTATGGTATATTCTCCATCTCTGTGAGTCCATTACCCTTCTCCAGTTTCAGACCAGTCTCCATGGGCGTTGACACTGGCTTACATTCAGCCATGTTGAACTTATTTATTAAATTTTCAATATAATTCTCCTGTGACAATGTTATTTCTCCCCCTACATGGATGAATTGTATGCCCAGGCAATGATGGAGTGAACCCATATCTCGTAACTCAAAAACTTTTTGCAGTTTTGTTTTGACTTCTCGTAACAACATTTCTGATTTATATGCTAGTATTAAGTCATCCACATAAATGTTTGCAAACAGCTTTTCTCCTCCTTTTTCTAATATATACAAGCAAGGATCCGCTGAAGAATTCTTAAATTCGATTTCCAACAATTTCTCATGTAACTTTAAGAACCATTGTCTTCCTGCTTGTTTCAAACCATATATGGCTTTGTTTAGTTGACATATCCCATTATTTTTATATCTATTTATATCTAAAAGCATTTCTTTTGCTCTTTTAATCAGCTCTATGTCTTTTCCATGTGTAATTATGTATTTTAAATATTTATCCAGATTTTTCGGCTTCTTCATATAAATTTGTTCATCTAAATCGCCGTTTAAAAATGCAGTACACACGTCTAGTTGGGATAACTTATTTTCAATTGCATGTGCAATAAGTATTCTAAGAGTACTCATTTTTGCAACAGGTGCAAATGTTTCAGTGTAATCAATTCCTTCTTTCTGATTAAACCCACGCGCCACAAGTCGTGCTTTTCGTCTATCTATTTCTACCATTGCATTATATTTATATTTTAAAATCATTTTACTATCAATCAAATTTTTGCTTTCGTTCCTGTGTACAATTTTCATAGTATTATTTTTAAGATGAGATCCAATCTCGCTTATTATTGCATCTTCCCATTCATCCATGTTCTCGTCTATTTCACAGAGGAATGATTGTTCAGCATCCATCTCATAATCTTGATGCCATGCTGGTGGTTTTCTCTGTCTTTTATCAGTAGAACTAGTCGGATCTATTTCATCTGTTTCTGTATTTGCCTCAACAAATATTTCATCATTGTTCAATTCCTGGTCAGTTTCATCAATTTCATGTTCTTTCAAATCTTTATTATCTTCTACATTTTCTTTTTCAGGGGAAAATATAATTTCTATTTCCTTTTTATTAACTACATCTTGTTTTTGTTCTCCTTTGATCTCGTTTTCATAAAACATTTTGTCCAGTATTTTGACATCTCTGCCAATCAGTACCTGGTCTGTTTTTGGGTTGAAAATCCGGTATGCCTTATGATTTTCCGAATATCCTACAAAAATTCCAGGTGTCGCCATTTTTATGTACAAACGCCTTAGTTCCGAATATGTGAAAATGTCTTACTGACGGAACTCTCTTAACCCATTTTTCAAATGGAGTCGCGTTATCAATACTTGTGCAAGGACTACGGTTTGCCAAGTAGTTAGCTGTATTAATAGCTTCAGCCCAAAAAACTTCTTTCATATTGGCGTCTATCAACATAAATCTAGCTTTATCAAGCAATGTTCTATTTTTTCTTTCTGCTAAGCCATTCTGTTCTGGCGTGTATGGTGCGGAAAGTCTCCTTTTGATGCCATTCTCCTTCAAATATTTGTCAAAATTATTGTCAACATAATTATTGTAAATATATTCTGTCCCATTGTCACTTTGTAAGCATACTATCTTCTTTTTGGTAAATCTTTCAGCCTCATTTTTGAATTCCTTAAATTTTGATAGAGTTTCATCCTTAGTTTTCATTGTATATACTCTTGTATATCTTGAATAATCATCTGTAAATGTGATGAAGTATTTGGAACCCCCTTTCGATGGCTGCCTCATGGGACCAAATACATCAGTATGCACAATTTCTAATCTTTCATTTGTACGTTGCTCATTTTTAGGTGCATTAAACGGGAGTTTTGTTGCTTTGCCTTTAGCACAGACTTCACAGTCTTTAACTGTGTCACTTTTATTGAATTCTAAGCCTTCCATAATTTTCTTATCAAGTGCTATTCTCATTTGTCCTTCATTTAGATGTGCTAACTTTCTATGCCATTGCTGCATTTTGCTTGCTTCGCAGTAATTAGCTTTCTCTTCTATGTTTTCTTTAACGTAGTACAAACCGTCTGAATGTCTCTCTGCTTTTAACAGAATTTTATTGTTTCGCATCACGGTAGCATTTTTTTGTTTAAATAAAACTGTTCCACCTTTGTCTGTTATTTTTCCAACTGACATTAGATTTGTAGTCAGCGATGGTACGTACAAGGCTTCAGTTAGTTTCAGATTTGGTATTTTATACGTGTAAAGTTTTGCTGGATCTCGTCCTTCGATTTGTGCAAGACAGTTTTCTGATGCTAACCTTAACGTTTTGGTATCAGCTTTGTCCATATTAATGAATCTTTTCAATTCATGACTCATATGTGACGTACATCCGCTGTCAAGACACAATTTCTTAATTTTTTCTTTATTATCAGACGTATTTAGGCATGTTTCTTCTGTAATATCACTTCGAATTTCCACAAATAAAACGAGGATATCTTCGATAATAACAGATTTATTGGTGCTCGTGTGCACGGTTCGACAATCAGTTGGCAACCAGTTTTAAACATTTCCAGGCTTACAGGTGACGTTTGTTTTCTACAAACGTCAACTGTCATTCTTTTAATGTTTGATAAAAATAAAAACTTCTTAACAGCAAAGAATAGACAAATATTATGTAACCGATCTAGATAAATTATACAAATTATAGTAATAAATTGTGTAGGTATACAATTGATTCTTACAATCGGCCATCCTATTAAAGTGAGTCCTCGCACTTTTACAGTTTCGTTCTCATACTTTCTACTTTGATTTGAAACTTAATATATATATAAATACTCGTATATGGTTTACAACATATTTTGATATTATTTTATTTGACAATTACACTATATAACAAAGTAATTAAATATATTAACTTACATCAATTAATTTATTCAGTATCCTAATAGTTACAATCAAATAGTATAACACTTCATATTCATATCATTATCAATTCATTCACTTTCTACTTATTATTCTATAGTTCTGATCTGCGAACATCTGTGCAATTAAGAGGCACTGTCCGCTCAGAACATATCTCAATCACGGTCACAATCCCTTTTCGCAATCGCGCACAGTCTGTCGTGATCTGCAGTTATCTATGGGTGAAGCACTAACTGCTCACAACCTATGCTTTCAGTGATTACACATGTATAATGAAAACTATCGCTCTCTTTCATTTTTGTTTTTAATTTTTCGTTAATAGCCGCAATAATCAGATTCTAGTATAGTCTGTCGCGATCTGTGATCATCTGTACGTTATGCACTGTTCACTCGTGACCCATACCATCATAAAATATACATGTATAATCTATCTCAATCTATTTATAAACTAATCAATAAATTTTAGTTGAGTTCTTAATTAGAATCACTGTTCGGTCTATGTACATCATCTTTATTAACATCATTATTTAGAGTATTATTACAATTATCCTCGTCACTGTCGTTTTCGCTATCTACTCCTTTAAAATTTAACCATAGGTGTATCTTATCGATTGAGACTACGTATTCATATCTTTTCTTCCCTTTTTAGTAAGAGGGGTGTCTTCTACTAAAAATCGATCATTGGGTAGAATTTTGATAATCCTATAGGGCCCATGGAATTTTTGTATTAATTTCTTGGATTTCCCTAATCTATCCTTATCGAACAACGTCCTTTCTATCCTAATAAGGTCACCTATGTTATATTTTGTAGGTAATTTTCTTCTTTTATCGAAACGATTTTTGGCTACGTTCTGTTCTTTCTTAATTTTATCCATAGTCTTATTTCTTAACTCTATCATATCATCTCCACTAACTCGCTCAACTGTCTCATTAATGACATCGCTTAATATATTTTCTGACGCGTTCGTTACTTTATAGCCGAATTCACACGTTCGTTACCTTATAGCACAATTCAGATGGGCTTTTACCGGTTGTTTTGTTAATCATAGTATTTAGCCCCAGTTGAACGTCGCCGACATATTCGTCCCAAGTGTTGTCATTTTTGCCGTGACATTTGGTACTTAGGGCATCCGATATCGTCCGATTGAACCTCTCCACCTGACCGTTCGCTCGCGGAGTCGCCACCGCATTTAAAATATGCTTTATACCCATGCTAGATGTAAAACTTTTGAACTTTGCGCTCGTAAAGCACGTTCCGCGGTCGGTAATTAGTCGCGAAGGTACCCCAAAATAACTAAAATGTTCTTTATATATACGTATAGCCGTGGTTGTCTTTGTGTCTCTGACCGGTTTAATAGTTATAAACTTTGTAAAAGAGTCGATTACTACTAACAGGTATGTATTTCCTCTCCGCGAACGAACAAACGGGCCCAAGTGATCGGCATGCAGGGTATGGAAGGGGATATCAGGTTTGGGAATGGGATGCAGCATTCCCTCTTTAGCTCCACCGGGTGTCTTATGGTAAGTGCATTCTAGATGTGCGGCAACATATTTCTTAGTAAATCGACGCATTTTAGGAAACCAAAATGAACTTTTTAGTCTTTTTAATGTTTTCTCATAGCCGAAGTGACCCACGTCATCGTGGTTCATTCGTAGCAGTTGCCACCTAACGGACTTTGGAACTAGCCACTTAACACCATTGTCCACTATTTTGTATACGTGATCGCCTTTTAATTGGTAATTTTTGTGGACGTCCGCAATAAACTGTGTTTCTTTATTTGATAAAATTTCTTTAATTCTCATAACGTCTTCATCAGCACTTTGCACTGTCGCGATCCAATCTTTTTCTTCGATAGCAAGCAGATCAATGACATGAGGTCTAGCAGTAACTTCAGGCTCAGTTACCGGAGCGCGACTGAGGGCGTCCACGTGCGTTTTTATACCGGATCTATACTCGATTTCACAATAAAATTCCTGGAGTTGAATCCACCAACGCCCTGTCCTCGGTACTAAGTCTCGTTTAGTCATAGCTGTCCGTAGCGCATTACAGTCAGTTATAATTTTAAATTTTAAACCCAACAGATACACGCGAAATCTATTCAATGATGATACCACTGCTAACATTTCTAAATCATAGGAGTGTATTTTTTTGTTCATCGCTAGTAGTTTTCCGACTATAATACGCCACGGGCCTTAAAAGCCCGTCACTACCACGCTGCATTAAAATGCCTGCAATGCCATATTTTGAGGCGTCGGTGTGCAACTCTGTCTCCAGTTTCGAGTCGTACAACGCAAGAATCGGTCTGTCCATTAACATTTTCTTAAGGGTTTCAAACGCGTTCGTATGTTCTTCAGTCCACTTCCAGTCGAAATGTTTTTTTAATAAGTCGGTTAAAGGTCGTGTGATTAAGGAAAAGTTTTTCACAAACCTTCGGAAAAAACTGGCGAGACCTAAAAATCGTCTGACCTCATGGACGTTTTTTGGTGTCGGAAAATTTGCAACGGCATTCGATTTTCGCGACCCTGGTCGTATACCTGATCCACTGACTTCAAGACCCAAGAAATCAATTTGTTCGTAAAAGAAGAAACATTTACTTAGTTTAAGAGTAAGCCCTGCGTCACGTTTCGCGTTTAAGACCTCTCCCAACCTAGTCAAACCCTCCTCGAATGTTCGCGCTGGTATGACAACATCATCCATGTAAATAAGAGTATAGTCAAGTTTTGATAAAACCTTGTTCATTGTTCTTTGGAGGAATCTGACTTATTATTATCATTAGCTGGTAATTTCGGACAATTAGTTGATAAATGTCCTAATTTATTACAAATATTACATTTGAGTATTTTCTTAGTACATCTGAAACTATAATGGCCAGTTTCATTACAGTTGTAACAAACTACGGGTCCTGTATTTTCGCGCGGAAGGCTAACTTTTGAATTTGTCGTTTGATTCAAATTAACATTTGTAACGGTAGGTTTCTTGTCATTAGAGGTCTTTAACCTGATTTCCGAATCTCGTGGTTGTTGTTTGATCGATTGAAAATATTCCAATACTTGTTCTGGCTCTTTACATTTCGCAGCTTTAGCTCCTAACCTCAATGATCGATCTTCTATGCCGTGTAGTAAGCAGTCCACTGCACGTTTTCCTTTTATCTCGCAACGGTTCAAAAGGTTTATTTTTTCATAATAATATAGTTCCAAAGAATTATTATATTTAGCTTTTCGGAATAACATCTCAGTCAGCAATTCAGCGTAATCATCATTATGCGGAAAGGATTCTAACAGAACAGTTTAACTTTCCACTCAGGCCATGAAAACGACATTGACGGCAGTGTTTGATACCATGATTTTGCTACGCCACTCAGTTTAGGAAGTGCATAGTGAATTATCTGATCTTCACCCCACTTATATAATCGTGCACATTCCTCCACTTTGCTAAGCCAAGAATTAATAGTTTGGCATATCATGGGATCAAACTCTGGAATAACATTTCCTAACATGGGGAATTTATTTCCTTCCGGACGGTTATTAGAAATAGATTCAATCAATTTTGTCAATAATAACTGCGTAGTACTATCATTAAAATCGGAACGACTCACGTGTGTACGTCTCGGTGAAATGCTTCTGGATCGCCGTCTGCTCGCGCCGATACTCGGTGTACCAGCCCCTCGGCCCCTCGATGACCTCGCACGTCGTCCAGAATATTCATCGCGTGAACTGCCACCATGTTCGTCATGCGGTGAACGGACTGTACGTGTCCGTTTCCGTTTGTGACGAAGCTCGTCCGAAACTTGACTTTGACTGGAATGACGACGATGTTGTGTTCTTTTTACATGAACCTCTGATTTTGTTCTACCACGCGTCGTACTTCGAGATCTGCGATCACGCCTCAGTCTCGTTGAATGACTCCTGCTCCGACTTCTAGACTTCGTAACCTTAGATTTTCTTCTACGGCGTTGTTCACGAGTAGGTGTCATACGATCGGAATCACTATTCATATTTTCGCCACTAAAAGATCTTCAATTTAATATTTTATCACCACAAAATGGCTTTGGCGCGGAAATTACAAGTAGATTTTATTGATCCCACTTCTGAAATGTAATATCACTTCGAATTTCCACAAATAAAACGAGGATATCTTCGATAATAACAGATTTATTGGTGCTCGTGTGTACGGTTCGACAATCAGTTGGCAACCAGTTTTAAACATTTCCAGGCTTACAGGTGACGTTTGTTTTCTACAAACGTCAACTGTCATTCTTTTAATGTTTGATAAAAATAAAAACTTCTTAACAGCAAAGAATAGACAAATATTATGTAACCGATCTAGATAAATTATACAAATTATAGTAATAAATTATGTAGGTATACAATTGATTCTTACACTTCTAAGCAACATAGACTTGCATTATTTTTATTAACTCGGTCCACTTTTGACCAGCATTCATGAGCTTTGTGTCCTTTCTTTTTGCATTTAAAACATTTAACAATAAAGTTTTTATTTTTGCCACGTTGTCTATTATACAGCGCCTCTTGTTCAGAGTTTTGTTCACTTGTACTAGCTATATTTTTTCTTGCCTCAGCTTCTTCAATTATCTTTATTTTCAAGTTGTCTGGATCTGGTAGATCATCCCTGGATTCTATTGCAATTCTAAAATTTTCAAAAGATTGAGGTAAGTTGTAAAGCATCATAATACTAAGAAGATCTTTATTAATTGGTATGTCCATATCTGCTAGTTTATCGACGATATCCATAAATTTATTCAAGTGATTGACAATATTATCACCATCTTTCATCTTCTTCAATATCAACTCTTTTAATAGGCATGACAACGTAATAACTGCTTTGTAGTCATAGTAACCAAAAGTCACTAATTTCTTCTTCTATGAGTAAGACCTCTATGATACTGATTTTCTTGCTAAATCTATTGTTAATAGTAATCAGATACATACTGCTTTGAACATTCCCATACCACATACAAATGCACTGTCTCATTTTAAAGGTACAGTCTTGCAAGACTTTCAGAATTATTGGCAACAAGTTGTTCAAACAAAGGGCAAATGGTTAGCCGACATTAAAAACGAAATCTCTCCTCCCTGGTTTGTTAAAAAGAAAAAATACTTACACAGAAAATTTTACAACACAATTTGTCGGTTACGTCTGGGACATTTTCGTAGTGGTGCTCATTTATTTAGGATCGGTGTTTTCGATTCTCCAACTTGTCAATTCTGTAATTTATCCATCCAAACTCTTGATCACATTTTCTTTGACTGTCCCCAATATAATCTTCAAAGATTTACATTGATAGACTGCCTCTTGGATATTTATAAGAATGCTGAAGACATCCCGCGCTCACTTCAGCAGTTATTGAAAACTTATGACTGCTTCGTGCCGCTTTACAAATTTATAGTTTCAACGGTAGGCGAAATTTGAAAATACGGCTTGGCTTTTGACACAATCCCTTACACAGACTTAAAACATATTCGTCTATAAATTATTATTAGACTGGTGTTTATAATGTAAATTTTAATGTATAAATGTAAATATTATATTTGTAGTTATACCTTAAATTAGTTTCATATTATCTTATAATTATATTCAACTAATATTCATAATTATTACTTATAATTCATGTTTAATATATTTCTTATAACGTATATGAGATTTATATTTTAGTATTATATCATAAAAGTTTATTATTAAAAATAAGGGGCTAAGCTTGATCTTAATTGGAACAAGAATATTATCAATAAAAGACTTGGCTTCGGCCTTTCATGCGAACCTATATGTATATGAAGAAAATGAAACATGAAGAACACGAAATACTACTTTTATGTGAAATTGTACTATTTATGTTTGAAGATGAAGATTATTTATATATAAAATACTTAGCTTGACTTTGAACAAGCTGTGTCACGTGAAGAATAGAAAAATAAAAATGAAGACTTGGCTGTATGGGCTTTTGACCCCTTTGCCTGTCCAGATGGACGAACAGAACCAAAAAAAAAATCTGTGTACATAATTTAAACTTGTGTTGTGACTTGTGATCTGTTAATATTATTCAGTTGTTATTTTATTGTAAGAATTAAGCAATTAAAGCAAAGTGTAATCTGCAGCTGGTTTATTAAATCGATAAAAACGAATTATATACGATGTATGTTAAACAATATATATGCTCGAAAAAGGTTATGTGTTTCCGGCATACTGCCATTGTTATTGATTTTAATTTTTAATTTGTAGCATTAATTAAAATGGTGCAAAAGGGGCCGCGTCCGTTGGTTTTATGTGGTCCATCAGGATCTGGAAAAAGTACCTTACAAAAACGTTTGTTGAAGGACTTTCCAGATAAATTCGGCTTTAGTGTTTCACATACAACAAGAAGTCCCCGAGCAGGTGAAAAAAACGGAGTACATTATCATTTTACCACAAAAGAGGATATGTTGACTGCTATTGAAAATGGTGAATTCATTGAATCTGCGACCTTCAGTGGTAACATGTATGGCACCAGGTAAACATCACATAAAATATTCACATAAACTTCCATGTGCTCTCATTGGCAATATTCCAATATAATAGTTTTGAATTAACTGTAATCTGTAACTTACTGTAGTAAAGTATTTTCATTTAGAGGTGGGTGATACAAACTGTATCGTTACAAAATATATATATTGCTACAATATCTAAAATCTGGCTACTGACTTCTTCTAAAATTATGGATTACAATATCTGATATTTGCTTACCACACCACAATACAGACACATGATATTAGAGTAACTAAGATAATGGATAACTACTCGCTCCATATAGCTGTGTGGGATAGAGTATGCTACACAAGTGATTTAAACCAACTGAGACCAATACATACATTAGTTACAGTGGTATATGAGGGCTTGTTTTTTTAATGTGTTATTAATTTTAATATGATTAAAAGTAATAATTAAAATCTAATCCTCAATAATTATAGGAACTAATTTTATGTTAATGTAGTGTCATATATTCTTCTACTATAATTAATATCAATTTTATTCTTGTCATAAATCTTATTTTTTCATCTTTAAAGTTCAGTTTCGGTTGACTTAATATATTTCCTAAATTATTGTTTACTAACTTAGTTCTCAGTAAGAGTGTATTGAAGTTTGTAAATATAAAGATAAAGATAGCATCTATTTCTAGATACTAGTGATGTTGCAACATGTTGATTTTTTTATTTCCTCTATTTTTTAACAATATATGTAGCTTGTCTACCGACATAGGCCCCCTCTAGGAACTTCCAGTGCTCTCTCTCCTGCGCTTCTCTACTCCAAACTGGTCCAGCAACCTTCTTTATGTCATCTTCCCACCTTACTATCTGTCTGCCTCTCTTTCTTTTAGCACCTTGGGTACCAATGGGTTAGTGTTTTTCCAGTTTTTGTTATGGGGATCACCTTTGTTTTTTCTCTTATGTCTGATAGTCATTCTCTGTACTTTAATTTTATGTCCAATAGGCTCCTCTGCATGGTGTTTTGGCATATTTCCAGTTTTCTCATATTTTTGCTTGTAAGGACCCAGGTTTGGCGTCCATAGGACATACATGGTGTTATGCAGGTGTTTAAAATCTTGCCTTTTTCTAGTGCTGGAATCTCCTTACTTTTCATGATCTCCTTCGATGACCAGTAGCATTTTCAAGAGTTACCAATCCTTTTATTGATCTCTATCCATTTGGTCCCTTGGGGATATTGTCTGGCCAAGATATTCATATTCATCCACATACTCTATGCTTGTATCTCTTAATTCAATTTTTGTCTTTGGTCCATTAGTCATGACTTTTGTTTTAGATGTATTCATTGTCAACCCAACTTTTGTGCTTTCCTCATATAATTGAGTGATCATTTCGTGTATCTCTGTGGGATTCTCACTCAATAGTACTATGTCATCTGCAAATCTTAAATGATGTAGATATTCACCGATATATTTTTGTTCTATTCTTTGGATTTTCAGTGCTTCCCAGATGCTGTGGTGTTTTAAGGAATCAAACGCTTTATTAAAGTCAATAAATGCTACATAATATATGTTTCTAAATTCATTATACTTCTGAATGATCTGCTTTAGTGTATGTATAGGTTCACGGTTGAATAGTTGATTTCGAATCCCGCTTACTCAATAGGCTGGTTTTCTTCAAGTATTCTGGTCATGCATGCTAAGATTATTTTTGAAAATATTTTATATAAGTTAGGCATAAGGCTTATAGGACTGTAGTTGTTCATCTGCTCCTTGTCTCCTTTTTTATGTAGTAGGGTAATTGTAGTTGTTTTCCATTGCTTTTGTATCTCCTCAGATATTAATATATTATTGAAAATATTCACTACAGAGTCTAATGTGGCCTCTAGAGATGATTTTAATAATTTGTTCATGTTTCTATCCTGGCCTGGAGCCTTCTAATTTTTTTGGCATAACACAGCTTTAACTACCTCTTGTTTCATTATGGGCCGAACATATTGTACTGTTTTGTTTCCATCATCTTTGGTGAATTTTATCGGATTGTCATCTTTATAGAGCTGTTGATAAAACTCTGTTGCAATATTAATACTATTTTTTCTTTTTGTTATAACTTTGTTGTTGATATTTTGTTGTGTTAAATTCAGTGTTTCTGCTGGTATCTCTTTTTTCAGGAAGTTAGTAGGTGTTATAATTGGTCACTTCATATATTTCCTAAATTATTGTTTTCTAACTTAGTTCTCAGTAAGAGTGTATTGAAATTTGTAAATATATGTGTACAAAAATATATTTGTAAATATGTGTGTTTTGTTTATAAATTGGTTTATTTTGCCTAGTCTTATAGCTTGTTTTAATAGCTTTCAGATACAATTACTCAAATCATCCTAATTATAAGCAATCTATTACACATAAAACTGTGCTAACTGGGTGTACTGTGCGAGCATCAAAATCATGCTGATCTGAGTTTCCCAGAACAGAAAGACTTACAATCTCTCGGCTACCATACTACCATACTTAAGCAGTGCTTGTCAATCTGACTATGATGACAGGATAAATCACTTTCTGGTCTACAAACTGTGAACTAGCATTATCAAAATCAGACATTTCTTCAAGCCACAATACAATTTGTTAGTTATACAGTTAGTTATTAATTTTTTCTTAGTATCACTTGATACTTTTAAATACTGAAAATAAATATGTTTGTTGCTTTTCACGGTAAATACTCCATTACATATTTTTTTTATGGAATAGGAGGACAACTGAGCGTACGGGTCACCTGGTGTTAAGTGGTCACCACCTCCCACATTATCTTGCAACACCAGAGGAATCACAAGAGTGTTGCTGGCCTTTAAGGAAGGTGTACACGCTTTATTTTGAAGGTACCCATGTCGTATTGTCGTATCGTGCTGCACAAGGAAGCTCATTCCTTTGTAGTACGAGGAAGAAAGCTCCTTGAAAACCGCACTGTGGAGGACCGCCACACATCCAGATGGTGGGGATGATATCGTAACTTGCGGCGTGTCGTGCGAAGGTGGACCTCGGCGGCAGGAATCAGGTTAAACAACTCTTCGGAACACTCCCCGTGATAAATGCGGTAGAAGACTCACAATGAAGCGACATCTCTACGCAACGCCAAGTGATCCAGCCGTTCACAGAGCACTGGGTCCCCGACATCTCGAGCTGCTCTGCGTTGCACGCGGTTAAATGGTTCGAGCTGATACTGGGGTGCGATACTCCATGTGTGGACGGACCTGCGCTTTGTAGAGCGCTAGAATGTGGCCCGGCTTGAAGTATTGCCAGATCCGCTACAGATGGTCACGGAATTGGCAATCGCTCGAGATTTCGAAACCCAGTATTCCGATATTAGGCGAGGCTTTAAAGGAAGTGTTGACGAAGAGCGGTGATACGACAAATGGGGTTTTTCTAGTGGTAAACGCGAAAACTTGAGTCTTCCGGGGGTTAAATTGGACAAGTTCAATTTACCCCATTCCGCGACCTTCTTGAGAGAATACTCGATAGAAGACACAAGTTTCTCCCGGCACTGGTCGACGATTTCCCGAGAGAGATCTGCATGGCCCGTGTTTACGGCATCACCAGTGCTGTCGTCTGCATAGCAATGTACCTTGGGGTGTCCAACATATCATTGATATGCAGAAGAAACAGCGTGGGAGGTAGCACACAGCCTTGGGCACTCCAGCGTTCACGGGCTTGGGATTCGAGCATTAACCGTCGGCAACGACCTGTATGCTGCGCCCAGTGAGGAAGCTGGAGGTCCACTTGCATAAGCTCTCGGGAAGCCCAAATGTTGGAAGTTTCGAGAGGAGTGCCTTGTGACATACACGATCGAAGGCCTTCGCTATGTCCAGGCTAACTGCCAGGCCTTTCCCCTTGTGTTAGGTATATCAGAAGATCGCCTGCCGACCGACCATGGCGGAAGCCGTACTGCCGGTCGTAGATCAACTGGTGACCCTCAAGGTATATCAAGAGCTGGCGGTTAATTATGCTCTACATGATCTTTGAGAGCAGTGAGGTAATAGCAATAAGCCTGTAGTTTGCCGGATCGAACTGTCTCCTTCTTTTTTGGATCGTATGGACAAGTGCTGACTTCCATGAGTCAGGGACTACGCCTTTTGAATAAGAGTACCGGAATAAACGCGTTAGCACCGGCGTCAACTCAGGGGCACTCTCCCACTTTCAAAAAGCCCGTAGTCGCCTCTTACGACACCCGTGGGCCTGGGACTACTCTATTCTTTTTACGCCCCGGGGAAGCACAGGGCAATAACTGCATTTCAAATTTGCAAAGAATATGCGACATAATTTTTACTTACATGAGTGGGTGCGGTGAGCAGTTTGCTGGCTGGTAACAACCGATGGTAATAATCTGCTCCAGCATACAGGCTTTTGGAACGTTTGTGAACGAAAGCGCAAGGTTAACAGGCAGTTGTTAAGAGAATTAATAACATTTTTTATTGTTTGCTGCCCAAATACTCATAGCGCACCCACTCTAGGGTTATTTGTGCTGCAGAACAAACTCCATTTGCAATGTATAGTGGGATTGTTTCCATCTTAGGTCTATAGAAAAGTCAATGATGGTGTATGTTTACGATGGTTAAAGTACTAAACCTATTCTCATTATAATAAAGTGGTTATCTAATGTTCTAATTGGAAAGCTATTTAGTTGGAATCAGTATTAAGCCTTATCAATTAATGATGTTGGTTACCGTGAGTATTTCACGCAAATTATGATAGTGCTACAACTATACAATTTAAATAAATATTGTACTATAATATAATATTTTTATGATAATAATAAGATAAAAGTAGTATTTATAATTTGTTTTTTATTTTTGAGTATACTTATATTTTTTGGGAGGTTGTAATTGCATGGTGATTGTAAACATTCACGTCACACGAACATATGGCATTAATTTTGTGAGTAATGTCTGGAATGCTGATTTAGTTAATCTAAAGCTGAATTCGACATCATCTAAACTCTGCATATAATTAACTCTTCTCATTTGCCTTGCAACAGCACGTTGTCTGTCATCACTATCAGTATCCCAATCGTATAACTGAGCTAATTCTTCCAAATCACTCTTATCACTATCACTTGAAAATATTGATGAAGTCATTTTATTTTTAACCAATTATCTACTATCCACGATAATTAAGAATTATATTGTTATGTAAAATAAAATAAATACTATAAGCTTATAATCTGTAATCCGACGGATAGCAATCTGCGCCTGTTTTCACCGATCAAAACACATGTGAGAATAGTCCAATTGTTTATTGACAACGCAAAACTGCCATTTTCGAACAGAGGACAATTTTTAATCTATGATCCGTCCTCTCAGAGATTGTGTGATTATTGAGATTAAAATCTCTATCTATGGATTGTTTATTGGCATGCTTAACTCAAGATATTTATTAGAATATCAATTGCGGATACCAAACACTGGATTAGGATTGATTATTAATTTCGGGCGTTTGTCTATTACATTTTTTTACTAGTTACTCAATATTTTGGTTGTTTATATTATGCAATATGAATTATTTTAAACTTAAATAGTCACAAACGGTCTGGTCTAGACAAGAAGTTGGGTTATTGATCTGAGACTTATCACTAACATCTTACCAAATTGCCTTTTATTACAAAATAATCAGAAATATGTTATGTTATCCCTGACATAGATTATTAAAGCTGCACCACAACTATATTTTCCAGTTGGATTTTGTTTGTTAAAGACTAATGGAATGTTTATATTTTTATAAATTACTAGCTGACCCAGCAAACGTTGTATTGCCGATATTAAAATCGCGATACAAAAGTAACTGTTGATCGTAGATGGGTGAAAATTTGAAGCTGTATGTATTTTTTAATGCTGACTCATAATCAAACAAATTAAAAAAAAAATGTCAAAAAAGTTTAAAAAGAAAATTTGGCGTGGACCACCTTCAAAATTTAGGGGGATGAAATAGATGTTGTCCGATTCTCAGACCTACCCAATATGCACTCAAAATTTCATGAGAATCGGTCAAGCCGTTTCGAAGGAGTTTAACTACAAACACCGCGACATGAGAATTTTATATATTAGATGAAAGAAATAGAATTTAAAATTTTGAGTTTATTTGTTGTGGAGATATAAATTAATAATTATAAAGTATATGACTTAGACATTATTTATCCTAATAGTACCAGCTTTTAATTTACATTTAAGAAAATTTAATATACATTCACAAAAATGGTCACCTTTTTGCTCTTAATAGTGATTTTCATTTATAATAATGAAATAGAAAGGGAATAAGGAATCCCTTATTAAGCAATCGCTTGTAACTAATTCTAGTAGGCTTCATAAGATACATAATAGCTTTAAGGGTAAATGTATATTTACTTTTATAATAAAGTCCCAGCTACTGTTCAGGCATTATCTATAAATAAATTTAATTGTCTTATTAAAAAATGGCTCTGTCGTAAATCTTACTACTCCGTGACCTAAGTGATCCGATAGCCTGGTAATAGATCATGATTATTTTATATCAATAGTAATGACAATACAATATTGTATATTTCATTAAAAAGAGCACAAAAAAAGAATGCTGGGAGAGTTTATTGCACCTCTTTCTCTCTCTTAGCGCGCCATTTTTTTCCGAAACGGTAGTAGTATCTAGTATATAAGAAATGACATCAAAAAGAATTCTAAAAAAAATCAATTTTGAGAAAATAATTTCCTTTTGTGCCTTTTATCATGATCAGTCCTTCATAAGTGTGCAAAGTGTCAAAGTAATCTGAAGGTGTCAAAAATTATGTTTAAAGATTCCATTTCATATTAATAGACACATGGTGCCACACTTTAATAATTATTTTTCTGTTTGGAAATTAGTGAAATGTACTACTACAAAGCTGTGGAATGAGCTTCCTTGTGCGGTGTTTCAGGGACGATACGACATGGGTACCTTCAAAAAAAGCGCGTACACCTTCCTTAAAGGCCGGCAACGCTCCTGTGATTCCTCTGGTGTTGCAAGAGATTGTGGGCGGCGGTGATCACTTAACAACAGGTGACCCGTACGCTCGTTTGTCCTCAAAAAATATAATTAAATATTTTAAATTTTGTTATATGATATCATTTCAGTAAAAAGGCAGTAGAAGAAGTTCGTCGTACAGGAAGGATTTGTGTCCTAGACATTGAAATTGAGGGAGTAAAACAGATCAAACAGACAGATCTAGATCCCTTGCTTGTTTTTATCATGCCACCATCTATTGAAGAACTAGAAAGACGTCTCAGAAAGCGCGATACTGAAGATGAAGAAGCTCTGCAGAAAAGATTGGAGACAGCTCGTTGTGAGATTGAATATGGTAATTTAAATTTTAAATATATTTATTTAAGTTAAGTGTTATGCCAGCCAAAAGGCTGTCAGGTGAATGTAATAAAAAAATCTTTATCAAAATTGAAGTTTTAGATAAGATTTTAAAATTTAGTTTGCAAGAAATAGAAATTATTCTAGCCAAAACTAGCTACCTAGCAAAAAATATGTTTGCAGATTGAATTAATTTGGTTGCATTGGTAGCTCATAGTAACTCATAGTATCTATAAAACAGTACATAATATATAGCAACAATTAATAGCTATATATATTATGTATTGATAAAATCTCTGTAGTAGGTACCTATCGGTGGCAGATCAAAGCTCTGGTTCGATGCACCAGTTAGCAGCTAGATCACAATGTTAGTTACCTTACTCCTCCGAAACAGCTTTACTGATTTTTACCAAATTTTATATGCATATTCAGTAGGTCTGAGAATCGGCTACTGTCTATTTTTCATCCCCGTAAATGTTAAGGGTAGTCCACCTCAAAAACTTTTTTTTAAATTTTTTGACATTTTTTTATTTTTATTTTATTGTGATTCAACATTGAAAAATACATACAAATTAAAATTTTCGCACTTCTACGATCTACAACTATTTTTGTATTAGTGACGATTTTTATATTATTCTGTTCCATCCACCAAACCGATATAGGGTTGCAAGATGGCAATCGAATACAATAATTGAAGTACGATATATTTGGTAGGTCTGAGAATCGGTTGCATCAAAATTTTAATAATTGATTTTTTTTTAATATGTTATATGGCAATACGACGTTTGCTGGGTCACCTAGTATAAATTATAATAATAAATAATTAATAAACAAAAGTCTGCAGTAAATCTTATTAATCTACTGTAAATTGTCTCAATAAATGAGGCAAGTTAAGACTAAGATTATGATATTATTAAGGAGCACAAAAAAAGAATGGGAAAGTTTCTTCCACCTATTTTCCTTTCTGGACTCTCAATGGCTCTGAGCCATTTGTTTCCGAATCGCTAAAAGGAATTCCCAAAAGAGTTAATTTTGAAAAAATAAATTACTTATCCACATAACAGTTAACGAATTAAAAACTGCATTTATGTAGGTAGACTTAAATACAATACAATTTTGTGCAAAGTAAAAAATACAATAAATTACCGACTGATGTGTTTCAGGTAATGTTCCAGGAAATTTTCACATTATAATTTTAAATGACAGATTGAACAAAGCATATGAAGAGCTACGGGAGTTTATTTTACAGAATACAGATGTTGCAGAAGGAGGTAAATTTGTAATTTTTTTTTAAATCTCCCTCAGTGCCTGTTATTTATCAGTTATGTATTTATATAAGCACACAACCATATTAAACATGAGTTAGATTTGTAAATGATCACTAAAATATATATTTTCTTGTGTGGTTTTATAGAATTCTACCATTTTTTCTTAACATATAATAAAATATGTTTTGCAACCTTTTTCCATCTCCAAGTAATGATAAAATCAAATTTGTTTCCTTAAGAAACAATTTGAACCCTAGAGAATATTTTGATTGATTTATCACATTATCCTTATTAATATACTAATACTCTTGTAATTGCAGACGAAGTTGCTACAAAGGACAAGTAAACTTAAGGAACTAATACCCAATAGCCCGCTACAACGGCTACTTGCTTTGTTTGGATTTCTGTTAGTGTTGATGTTGTTTAGAATTTTATTAACTGTAGACGATAGTTTAACATAATATAAGTTATAAATTTATATTATTATGCTGTGTCTTAGGTAAATATTTAATTAGCCATTTTAAATTAGGATCTTAGGTTAATTAAGTGACTTAAACCAACTTCAAAAAAGAGGAGGTGTCCTCCCGCCGTGGCCCCGCTCTTGCGTCACACGTACGACACAAGCGCATCTCACCTATGTGTGTGTAGTTACATACCTACCTTGGCTGACACCAACTCCAAAAATAATAATAATTTAATTATAACAATTATATTGTATAAAAATACGCAATTATTTTTATACTTTTTAATGCATACTATATCTATTGTTTTGGAGAAGGTTTTTTGAAGTCGGGTGTTTTTTTTATTTTTTTTTACAAAGCGGATTCCCGGATCTTTATGATTTGTTTTTCATTATACAATATAAGTGATTTAGGTTAATTGAGATTTACTAATATGCAATAGCACTATTTCAGGGCTACTTAACATCGGTACCTGAACCGCTTAAGCCATTTGTCCCATCGCCGGTGATGAACTAGCAAATAAAGCTAATAAAAAGTTAGATAGTAGTCAATATGTGGGTATGGTAAAAATTAGATTTTATGGAATGTAAGACATACAGCGAAAAAACCAACAACTATTAATGTTTTTGTGAACCCCCTTATTCATAATAGTCTGCTAACTTAAAGCATTGCTAATTCTCACTCTGTCTTCTTCTATTGACCTAAGTCAGAATGAGAAAAAACACTCCTTAGCGGCTGTTTAAAGTTAGCGGACCATTATGAATAAGGGGGATAGAGTTTAGGCGATGAGAGAATGAAGACGTTATTTTTTACATTTCTCTCTCTCTCCCTAGAGATAAAAGTTAAAATCAATTATACATTATTTTCTGTCGGATATTAGTGATTATCGCGCATTTAATTTTTTTTTTAATTCTTTGTTTT
Organism: Leptidea juvernica; assembly: GCA_949711755.1. Taxonomy (NCBI): domain Eukaryota; kingdom Metazoa; phylum Arthropoda; class Insecta; order Lepidoptera; family Pieridae; genus Leptidea; species Leptidea juvernica. Next base: position 4,191,340 of record CATIXQ010000003.1, on the reverse strand, counting down.
GTGTTATTTATATATACCTATTAATATATTCAATAATATACTTACTAAACAAATTCTGATGGTTTTCGAGAGCATTACACAAGGAATAAAACAACAGACACAATTATAGTTGTTAATATTGTATGTATATATTGTTCTACCCTCCATTTGGTTAAGTTTTCGGTTTTCGCTTGTACGTCTTAAGTACGCACAGTTGTATGCTGGGCTGTAAGGAGTTTACAAGCGCGACTGTAGTAATAAATGACCGTCGGGAGTTGTACAGCGGTGTTTCTGATCGCCAAGCGAGTATTGTCTTATATTATTATATCTAGTGGACAATGTCCTCGTCGGGAAGTGTGGATATGGCAGCGATTAACTATTCAGATAACGTGTATCTCATTTAAGGTATTGTCAAACATCAACAAGCACACCAAACCGATCTGTAAGAATAGAGAATACGAAACAAAGTAGGCACAGCAAACTGAAATTCAAGCATTGCAGGACGCCACTCGTGTCAAAATTTTGTAAATAAACACAACCATCACTCTTCGCTCTTGCTTCGCGTCTCACATTGGCTCTCAGTTTGAAATCGTGCATACAAAGCCAGCTAATACAGCTATCTCGCTCACGCCTCGCCTTAGGTTTGTCCTGGCGTGACACGCCTTTGGGTTCGCCACGTATTCAGTTCTTTGTATGACTAGATTCAAACAAATTTCGCTTCGCTTTCGGTTCGCTGTCTATTTGACAATAGCTTTATTCACATGTGATTTATATCTGATTTTCGTTTCTTGAATGATAGTCGCTTTCACTCCGGCGATGGTTCTTTGCCCAGTATAAAATAGCCTAGAAATATTTTAACATGTTAAAATATTTAGAGCCATTATGTTAGTCTTATAAAATCAAACAGTGTGATAAAAAGTATCGTTTTCATATTAATTTAGTATGTAGCAGTGTTTATGGGTAATCTAGTTTGACTAGGTTACGTCATATTATGTAGATAAATAAATATACGTATTTTTTATTCAATAAATTATAACTCGCGTACGGATAGTCGGTTGCGCGTGTCTTGGAACGCTGCGTCCATACTTGCTACGCGTACACTCTTGGAGAACGCGTGCCACCGTCAGTTGGTTCTTGGTAGCGCGGACAAACAGGACGCACGTCCTGAGTATCAATAACAATGACGTTCTATACAATATACATATATACCAATCATGTCGTATAAAAACAAAACAGAAATATGGAACATGCCAGAGATTTCACCATAATAAGTTTTGACTGTTATTTCAATACATTGCCGCATTTACTCCAATTGTTTAAAATATTCTTGGTTAATAGGCAGCAATATAAAATATTTATTCAGTTCAGGATTGATAAGGACAGTGATAGTTTACACACGATTAAGGAGAAAAATGTGCTTATATTGTCTTTAAGCACACTTTTACCGTTCCGCTATTTGACAGCGAATTATATGTCCTTATATGTGTATAGAATGTCATTATTAAATAATGAAAATATGAAATTAATTCAACTTTATGAACTTCGCCTTGTCCTGTACGATAATCACTGCTTAACTATCGAAATAATAATATTTACGTAAAGATTTAGCTTTTTTTATATTTTTTACATACTTTGAACGAATATATATTGATTATTTGCTTGGTGATTAATGTTCATTAATACCTAAGAAGTACGACAGGCAATTTAAAATCTATATGCGGATGACTGGCCTATATTTCGATCGATTCACCTCGCGTTCAGATACGCGACAGTATGTACAGGGTTGTACGCGTGGGTAACGTATCCCGACTACGCGTAACGAACGCGCTATCCGTACACAGCTTTATTAGCCTACTGCTTTAATTTAGATTTCGGTCTATCATAGAGAATGGCAAGATTTATCATTGTGTAATTATTGTTTTTAAACGAAAACGAAAATCCCTAAACCCTTTTTCCAATTCTAAAATGAAAAACAAAACTAGTATAAAATGGAAATCAAAATTTCACTGCCTCTAATTCTAAATATTTTTTTAATTTATTATTGAAATGTATAATTAGGGCTGCCTTGTGTGCTCTTAAATAAAATAGATGTTGTATTTTATAATATATAGCAAAATATGACTCTAGAGCTAACCGGCGGTTAGTATGCCTTCCGGCCTGGGCCTAGCTGCTAGTGCGTTGTAGGATAAGACGTCGGAGATAATTACATAGTGGACAATTTGAGTACATTTTGTGCACCCCTGAAGGCAAGTAGTGACGCAAAAGTTTTAGGCTACTATCCGCGTTATTATCGCCGGCTTACCCCGCCCTGTCAAGCTGCGCACTACGAGCGCAAATCCGTAGTGTGCGATGGGGCGTTTCCGCGAACCCATTATATAGCCCTGTATCTGCGAATTGTTCGAAACTAGCGATACGAACACCGATGAATCGTAAGTAAAGCCAATTTAAATAATAAAATTTTATCAGTATTATCATATCCAGATATTAAGAACACGGTGAAAGAAAAATAACGAAAGAGAAAGTGTGTGTGTAGAGGTGAGGTGAAGGGTTCATCATAAGATCAGATATGCGATTGATGACAGCTAAATAAAACGTATTAAAGCAACTACCTCATTAATGAAATCATCACTTAGAACCGGTTTCACCAATGACACTTCAAACTGAGTTCAATAAATCTCAGTTTTACGTAAACAAGTCCAAATGCTAGTCTTGATCTCGATTAAATACAGCGATTTCACTGATACCTTTTAAGCGTGTTGACGTAAACTGAGTTTACATGTCACAAACATGCATGTCCTAACTGTCATCGATAAGTATGAATAAAATCAAAATTGTTATATATAAATGTTTCTATTACGATATGCGACAGTGACAGCTCTTGAACGCGATCAAAAATGGTACAAAATTCGGCGGTCAGCATTTAAACGCGATTTGTTTATGTAAACTCGTTTAGAGGCGTAAGTTTAGTTCAAAGGGTCTTCTTGAACGACCATTCCATTTAATTAAGGATATTTTTAATATTTTCAAGTATTGATTGAATTGGAATAAGCTATTAAAGATATGTATTTCTGTTTGTAACTAATTAGTACGACTAACATTAATTACAAACTAAAATAACAAATAATTCTAGAATTAGATCGCAGCGCCACCTACCGAGTTGAATAGCTGCACCATCCTGAGCCCTTTAACTGGAGATAAGACGTGACAAGCACACTTCCGGAAAAATTAAGAATTTATTAATATCAATACGTATTCATTTATAATATCATTGAGAAATTAATATCTTTTTATTAAATATTATGTTACTATATGGACCTTAAAAATCATTTATGTACTTGCAATATGGATTACAATATCAAACGATAGTAAGGAATTAATCTGTTTAAATCGCTTATAATTACAATAACCGGGCCTTTAACTATTAATTTTGTTTTCGTATATATCCATATCCGACTTGAGGAAAAGTTTTATATAACATTCTTAATTAAAGTATCGTTAATGTAAAAATATAATATTAAGGGGATTGTTACTATACTGTGCCAAAATATACTACTGTACCTACTTACAGCTATTTTATTAGCTCTGAGAATTATACGTCATAATTTATTTTATTTATAACATAGTTAATGGCACTTTTAGTGCTTTTTCGTATTAATAATATATAAGAAGAATATAATATACGAGCGACATAAATCTATAAAGTTTTTGTACTTATATTTTTTCATTTCGGCAAAAGCGAAAATAATTTAAACAATATTATTGTCTACTTAAGTTCTACAAAACTAATGGTGCACTTATGTATGCTATAATAAACATAGTAATGTTAGATTAAGGATTGGTCTCCACTGCTCTCCAACTAGATACCGCAGGCATAGTCGCAAAGTGCGGCAACTAATACAACGCCCAAGTGGCCGTACTGGAGCCAGACTCGAACAGTGTGTGACGTTGACGTGCCACATGCTCAAATCAAATCAAAATATTTTATTGCAAGTCACATTTTACAGTAGGATGGTTGGTACATTAATGGGTAGACAATATGTGACGCCCTGCAAGGGCACAGCAATGTTCTACATAAAATAAATAAGTCTTATACATTTTATACATTCTTATACTATATTGTAACTAATTCTCACACTTAGTGTAATTACAAAATTCGGGTAAATCGTAGAAGCATTTTGAAACTAAAAAAAATTTAAGATGTCTTTTAAATAGAGAAGGCTTCTCTTTATTTTTAATATCGTTTGGGATGTGATTATAAATTTTTATTGCCATGTGGTGAGGGCTCGATGACACTAATGATATACTTGTTTGGGGATTTTTTAATTTGTTTAAATTTCTATTATATCGATTGTTATTTGGTAGTGTTGAGTATAAGTCCGAATGTTTTTTAACAAATTTACATGCTTCTAGGATGCAAATTGAAGTAAGAGTTAAAATTTTGTGTTTAGTAAAATATGGTCTACATACTGCTCTGTTACAATTTGCTAATAATTGAAACTAAAATGTCGGATTACGTAGTAAAACTTTGTAAAAATAATACTACAAGAAATAAGTAAGACACTGGTATCACATATCATCAGTAAGTATTTTGTATTTTATTAATTTCAATATAAAACAACACGAAGCGTGTGTTACAAAATTTTAAAGATGCCATTGAGTGTAAAGATGCCACGCACAAGCATCTAATAGTTGCCGTAATAAAAAAGCTATTGTTCATAGGTATTGCGGTATCTAGTTGGAGCGCAGCGGGACCAATCCTGAATCTAGGAATTTTATAAATATAATTGTGGTTTAATGTTCATTATTTTACACGTTATTTTATATTTTTATTTTACGTAGATCAATCTTTATCTTATAATTTAGTCATCCCATATAGTCAACTGTGGCAGTTTATTCTAATGGACAGTTAAACACTATTAATGAATCAAAAATATGACTGATAATACAACTTATGAAATAATTTTAGTAAATTTCGTCTATATGCCGACCGTTTATCTGAGTCCTCGCCTGCGGGGTACAGGGGCGCGGGGTAGGACGACAAAGGGGACTGAGACAGGTGCGGGCGGCAGACGAATTTTTGTAATCGCTCATTTCTCGCACCTTGTCGTCGTCACGCGCAGGGGCGCCCTCGTGCCCTCAGGACTCAGATAAACGGTTGGCCTATAACTATGTTGTAGTTTATGTAACTGGTCACAATTTATTTTCTAGTTAGCACTCACTTATTTTTGTTTCTAAGCATACATGGATTGTATTTGTATATATTTTAATATGTAAGTACAGATTTCGTAAATGTATTTTGTCATTATAGATGTGAACACTGTTTCCAAACTTTGTAGATGAAAAATTAGTTCGATACAGTTATTAGTAACCGGTCTGTAGTGATTCAGTGTAATAATATTTTTTTTTTAATAAATCTCTGGATATTCTTGTTACTTTAGGTTTTTGTTCGTAACTGAAAACAGCTATAATTTTACCTATGTCGTACATCTAATAAAATTCGGCAAAACAAAATCAATTTGACAACTTTTGGTTTTATAAAATCAGCTTAACAGACTTAATAAAGTGGGTAATGTTTTGTTAGACCATAGATAAAGATGAAAGTCAGCCTAGCGAAACTCTCTAAAAGAAAAAAGCGATTGTATGAAACGTGTAGTAATTGACAGATGACAGCTGTATAATCTTGTGAAAAAGGAGATAGAGAAGGAGCCGAAATCCACTACGTTTTAAGCAACTGTCCGCTTCCAAAATTAGTCGGATTATACTTCGTGGCCAATCGCGATACTTTAATTTACTTAATATTCCAAACTTATGTCAAATGACTGCAGGTTTCATACTAAACTAAATTTCAATGTTTACTTAGGTAGTCCAGCCTCTTATTACGTTAGTATTTACATCCTCTTTTGTGTTATGGTTTGTAGGGTGCCGTAGCTAGTGAAATTACGGAGCAAGAGTCCATTTCGCGATAGACGTTTAGCAAACGCGGCGCTGTAGTCATACGAAGAAATGTTGCTAGCGTGATTCTTTGGTCTCCACAGATTTTGACTCCCCTAAAATGTCAAAATGTGATAATTGTAACATTTATTTTGACTGTTTTAATAAACAAATACAAATAATAGAATATTTAATTACTTTCACTTAATGCAGCGGGACTTCTCTCATGAGATGGACTCTACTGAGACATCTTGTTTCAAGTTATCGAGCGCAATCGCGGTGACATTTAGATGTTTGGGTTCTAAGAATCCTACGCGGCGCTGCTTTTAGACCAGGGCTTTTTTCGTTTTGTCACCTCTTGTGATAAAGATACATAATACCGGAATATTTACAATGTGAATCAAAAAGTGCGTTATTATTTGTTAAGTCTAAACATGTCATTCCACTTATACATTTTGAAACCGAAATGATGATGGTTTACTCGGAATACTTAACTTTGAATAATTGTTAGTAATATAAGTAGATATTATTATTATTACTTTGCTGTAGTTAATTATATTATTATTATTGTTAAACTTGATGTTGTGAATAAATGATTTCTCAAAGCTGTGCATTTTATTTGAACCTATCTATTAAATGTTTAAATAGCAGCTGTCATACGGGTTCATTAGATTTATTTGGTGATAAGTTCCTATTAGAAATAGAAAATTAAAGTGTCTAGCTAGTTAGGTTTGTAGATCGTACAGAAGTAGGTACATATCTGAACATGTTCTGAAGTTGTTCGCTTCGCTTACCTACAGATGGCATTGGCATATTAAAATTATGAAAAAAAAACAAATCCTCGACCTCAATCCCATGGAGCATGTCTGAGATGTGCTGATATAAGTGCAAACAGCTTCGCTAAATAATCAGAAATCGCTAAAGAATATCAGTACCGCTTAGTGGGAATAAGGAAACAAGTATCCTCGCAATCACACCTATAGTCGGAAATATAATTCGAGATTAAAAATGTAAACAATGGTGCTGCCAACAACAAATACCTTCTCCATTGTGCGTGTTAAAATATACAAAAATATCATATATATGTATAATTAAATATTGCACAACGTTTTCTCTTTGTAAAATAGCATAAAATACATCCAAAAATTAAAATGTAAATTTATTGTGCAAACTCTGCTTTGACACTGGCAATGAGATAGAAGCTCTAAACATGTGGCTCATCTACAGAAAAATACGTAAATAAGGTGATAAAAATTCTTGGTCGTAGTGACAGGTTTGACTGGTCGCCATATTGTTTTGTCATCATCGTGATTGAATGTGCTCTTCGTGCTTTTCGTTATATATTAAACTATATTTTATATAATTATATTATGATAAACATGGGTCAATGAAGGTGTGTCTTAATAAGATATACCTATACTATATACGTGTTTATGTAATAGTATAGGTAAGTATATTATGTAGCTTATATTTACAAAAAAGTGGAAAGTGAATATTTTGCTTTTATGCAATATGAAAATTTAATAAATTAATAGTTAATACTTGTACTGCACGCTACTACTACTACGCTACATGGAAAATGTCGTTTGATACTCAAATTTAAACTCCTAAATAAGCCTTCTTAGAGTGCCTTACCACAGGCTTAAAAGCTCAAACCAGAAAAGGAAGGCGTCTTATAATATCTCTCTTATAAAGTGGTTAAAAAGCATACCTACTGGCAAAACTAAAAACCAATTCGGTATTTGTTTTAATGTCCCTTACCACTCCCGAAGGTAAGACCCCCGACGGAAAGCAAATTATTGAATAGCTCATATCCAAAAATATAGATTATGAAGAAAATATGATAAAAGCTCAGTGCCTTGAAATTGTAAACAGAGAAAAACTTAATTATCAAACTTTTGCTAGGGACAAGGTGGCTGCGGAAAATATTTTTTTTATAAAAGTAACCGATTTCGATTCGTCAACATCAAGCTCTTCAGAGAGCGAATATTAATATGGAAATTATTTGTTTTATGTTTGGTAACCATTATTAAATAAAGACATAAGTAAATATTTATATATATTATTAGGAAAACAACCAGTATTGACAGTAACATGACATAAATAGGTTTAAAAAAAAGTATACATCTACTGACATTTCTTTGTTTACATTTTTGATCTCGAAATATCATATTATAATCTAATATTTCGCACAATTTACTGTTTTGGGGAAATATATATTCACTTGCAACATTATTTGGGTCTGTTTGCGTATTTGCGAATGTTTGTACGTGACGCTCATACACAGATTTATAGTAATGTTGCTTCTATATTGACAGAATCTATGTATAAAACTATCGTTCTAAGTTTTATTATTCTAAGGATAACATAATAAAATACTGACACGGGAGTGGGTCAGGGATTGGAAATAATACTCCGCTTATAGGAACGAGTCTTTTATTTGCGTTCACTTTTTCTGAACTTTCACTTCGCCGGTCTGCCGCTGTTTCTCTTGTGGGTGGCAGTACCATCAACGCGTCACACCGCACCGAACACTAAGTCTCTTCTATCTTCTTCTTCCTTCTTTCTTCCACTTTTCACTACTTCTTCTCTTTACACTTTCGAGTCAGAACTAGAACTGCCATAGGCCACGCTTAGTACGGCTTATATACCCCCGGATCCGTTCTATTTTCAAAATGATTCTCCCATTCCATCTTTAAATTTAAATTGTACTAGAAAATTTTTTTAACTATTTTTATCCTGCTTACACATTTTCCATCCTTTTTTTTCTGTTCGATTTGATCCTGAACTTACTAGAAATTTCCTTTAACTTTACAAAACCCAAAAAAAATCCATACACTGGTAGGTGTATCGAACCCGGGTCTACAGCGTCTAAAGTAAACACTTTTCTCTCACGTCTTGAAGTTTGACAACTCTCGTCATATACTTCGAAGGGTTGCTACGCAACACTGCCCCCTCCCAAGACATGATCGTCCCAATCATCGTTGCTGCCTTAGTACTTAGCCACCCGATCGACATGTACGATTTTCGGGGGACTTCGAGGGGTACGCTGGATCCTGAGAGTCACATCATTTATCCTTGTGATTAATTTGTATGGTCCCTCCCAACTTGGTTGGAGCTTCGGAGACTTCCCTTTTCGCCTTACAGGATTGTGTAACCAAATCAGGGTTCCCTCTTTAAAACTAGGAATATTAGCTCTTCGATCGTAGCGGGTCTTACAACATTATACAACTTCATAGCTCCTCTGCTCCGGGTCTGAGGTCCTTTGACAGCTGCACAACTCTTGCATTTACGGCACCAGTCTTCCACATCATCACGGCAATGCAACCAGTAAAATCGTTCTTTAATTTTTATGAGAGTTCTTCTTATTCCCAAATGTCCACCTGAAGAACCATCGCGATAAGCTCTCAGGATCTCGTTCACCTTCTCCCTGGGAACGACCAGTTGCAGATGGCAATCCTTTCCTTGCGGGGTTTCCCATTTCCGGCAGAGGAACCCGTCATGCATCACCAAACTATTCCATTGTGCCCTCTCTGGCAGTCTCTTGGTAGCCGTACTGTGTCTAGCCACTTCAGACTTTTTGGTTTAAGTGATCCACTTGCTAGCCAATGTAAAAGTGGTTGAAGATCCTTATCATTTTCCTGAGCTCTTCTCATTGCATCGTTGCTCCAGTTCTCGTCGATCGAATCTGTTCTGATCAGCCGGATCATAAAATTCTCTTTCTCCTCCTGACGAATGCAATGTTTGCATTCCATTGGACAAGGTCTTCTAGATAACGCATATGCATTTCCATGACTTTTTCCTTCTCGATGCTCGATTTCAAAGTCATACTCTTGAATTTGCTCAATCCATCTCGCCACTTGTCCTTCCGGATTCTTGAATTCTAGTAACCACTTCAAGGCGGCATGATCAGTCCTTACGAGGAATTTGCGACCCAATAAGTACTTTTTGAAATGTTGTAATGTCTTTACCACGGCCAGTAACTCCTTACGAGTTATACAGTAGTTTATCTCCGGCTGCGATAAAGATTCGCTAAAGTATGCAATTACAACTTCTTGATCTACTCTCTTCTGAGATAATACTCCACCAATTCCGGTGTTGCTAGCATCAGCATCCACTATGAATCTTCCCTCTGTGTCAGGATATCCAAGGATAGGTGATTCCCACAGTCTTTTCTTCAACTCTAAGAAAGCTTGTTCGCATTCTTCATCCCATGAAAAGGCTCTTTTCTCCTCCGTCAGTCGATGTAAGGGCTTAGCAACATCAGAAAACCCTTTCACAAAGCGTCGATAATAAGAGTCCTAAAAATGCTCTCACATGTGTCTTTCCTGTCGGCGTCGGCCAGTCCTTGACAGCACTTATCTTGGCAGGATCCGTCGCAACGCCTTGCTCCGAGATAACGTGCCCCAAGTAATTCACCTGACGTTGAAAGAAGGAACATTTCTCTGGACTCAACTTTAAGTTGGCACCCTGCAGTTTTGCGAAGACTTTTTCGAGCTTCTGAAGATGATCTTCAAAACTCCGTCCCATAACGATTATGTCATGCAAGTAGACAAGGCAGGTTTCTTCCAACATACCTGCCAGCACATGCTCCATCAACCTTTCGAAAGAAGCTGGGGCGTTGCATAATCCGAAGGGCATTGTTTTGAACTGCCATAACCCTTTTCCGGTTTAAAAAGCCGTCTTCTCCTTGTCTTTAGGGTCCAGATCGACTTGCCAGTAGCCACTTTTCAAATCCAGAGTAGAGAACCACGTCATGCCACAAAGTGAATCTAAGGTGTCATCGATTCTTGGCAATGGATAACTGTCTTTCTTAGTTACATCGTTCAAACGCCGATAGTCCACACAAAATCTAGTTGATCCATCCTTCTTCTTTACCAGAACCACTGGAGAACACTATGGACTCGATGACGGTTCTATCACACCATTTTCTTTCATATCCCGAATCATGTCTTCCACTTCGTGTTCACGTGCAAACGGAATACGTCTTGGTCTTTGCCGTATCGGAACAGTGTCTCCTGTGTCGATCTTGTGTTTCACCAAACCAGTTCTTCCGATGTCCCCGTCGTTCTTTGAGAATATTCCGGAGTAGCGTAGCAGGAAATTTCTCGCTTTTATTAACTGTAGCTTGGTAAGATTTTCCTTACAGCCATCCAGAAGTTTCTGTATGTTCACATCCTGGCTTGCAGCTACGGTCTTCCTCCCTTCTTCACACTTTCTTAACCAAGCTATCTCCTCACAAGCTCCGATCACTGTTCCCTTCCTAATGATTTGCTTGTCGTCATGAGGATTAAACACGGGAACCATCGCAATCTGGGAGTTTCCCACAACAGTACGGGCTGGGATCCGTGTCGTGTCCGAGGTCTCTCTTTCTATTATAGCGCATTTACAAGGTCTTCCTCTGTCATCCCTTGGCAGGACTACCGGGACTAGGGTCTGCGATCTCGGATTTAAAGTAGTGTCTCTTAAGCACAACACTTTCCCAACAGTTCCGCCTTTTATTGGAATTTCTTCACCTCCATGCTTCAATACACCGTGTTTCATGTCAATGGTACACTGATGATTTCGAAGAAAATCCAACCCAATGATGCAGTCATCTATGATATCCGCGATTACCACTTTTTGCCAGTACAACGTATCCCCGAATTTCATGGCCACGATCTTCTCTCCCTGGACTGGTATGCGCTGGCCGGTAGCTGTTGTGAGTGTAAAGTTTACATTTTCTCGCATATGTCGTCTTCCGATGCTCTCTAGTCTTCTTTGGCTAACGACTGTACGCGAGGCTCCCGTATCCAAAGTGAAACGGCAAGATTTTCCATTTATCATTCCTTCTATAACTAAAGTGTTTCCGTCACATGTCTGCTTAACGAAGGTCCTTGGGGCTTTGCTTCTACCGGCCAGCGCCCACCCCACTGCCCTGGCCTTTTCTAATTTTCCTGCTGGTGATGTTGAGACCGCCGCATCCTTCCTACCTTGCGTTATGCTCTCACGCCTGGGGCAAGTTCTCCTAATGTGTCCTCGCTCCCCACAACCATAGCATACTGGGTTATATGCTTGCCTTCGGCTGGAATCTGCTGGTACAATTTTGCGGAGTCTCAACGCCCGAGAATCGTGGCGAACCGCTTCCACTTCCAACGCATGATGGCTCAATCGTACGGCTGCTCTAACTTCGGCGTCCCGTATTCCATCGATGAAAACTTGGAGCAACATTTCTTCTATTGCAGCTGGCGACGACTGATATGCTTTACGCACTAGTTTCTCGGCTTCCACGGACCACTGCTGCAGAGTTTCACTGGCCCTTTGACTGCGGTCCTTAAGTTGCGCCCGGTACACATGTTCGAGGTGTTTATCACCATAGCGTGCCTCCAACGCGTCAATAAGGTCTGTGTAGGACACTTCCTCCTTCCCAGCGCCGAGTGCTTCCAATACTGAGAGTGCTTCGTCACGGAGCGCTAGTGTTAGGGCAGAGTGCGCTTCTTGGTCACTCCAACCGCAGGCTCTTCTGACCGTCTCCAATTGTAGCTTAAAAGCAGCCCAGGAAGACTTGCCGTCGTAGGGAGGTACTTTTAAATTTCTGCTCGATGTGGTTCCGCAGGAAACTCCTGTGTTGGCTGAAGGACACACGACCCTCCCACTGAGCTGATTAATGGTAACTTCCATCTTTCCCATCTTCCGTTGAAAGTTCTCTTCAACTTTGTCCATCTTCTTTTCCACAGTGTCAATGCGGGCGATTTCCTTTTCGACAGCGTTAATCCGGGCGGAGTTTTTCTGCACCACGAATAAAATATCTTTAGAGAGGCCTTCATGTAGGCCTCGTAGCTGCTCCTCCTGTCGTTGTGCCTGGTTCTTCTGTTGGCGCGCTTGCTCTTTTTTCAAGTCCCGTAGCTGTTCTTGCATCATGGCGGCCATCTGTTGCATGAGCGCGCTGATGTCTACGGCAGGAGCCTGCGGTGCTGACACGATACCACTGCCTCCAGAGTTGGATGCCTCCTGTGACTCCTCCTCTGCCGCAACAGCTGCTCCTGCTCGTGTGGTTACTCCTTTCTCGTTCCTGGGTACCAATGGCATCTTTCCAATCCCACTTATGACACCAATTGACACGGGAGTGGGTCAGGGATTGGAAATAATACTCCGTTTATAGGAACGAGTCTTTTATTTGCGTTCACTTTTTCTGAACTTTCACTTCGCCGGTCTGCCGCTGTTCCTCTTGTGGGCGGCAGTACCATCAACGCGTCACACCGCACCGAACACTAAGTCTCTTCTATCTTCTTCTTCTTGGAACACTTCCACTTTTCACTACTTCTTCTTTTCTTCTTCTTCTTTACACTTTCGAGTCAGAACTAGAACTGCCGTAGGCCACGCTTAGTACGGCTTATATACCCCCGGATCCGTTCGATTTTCAAAATGTTTCTCCCATTCCATCTTTAAATTTAAATTGTACTAGAAAATTCTTTTCCATCCCTTTTTTTCTGTTCGATTTGATCCTGAAATTACTAGAAATTCCTTACAAAACTCAAAAAAAATCCATACACTGGTAGGTGTATCGAACCCGGGTCTACAGCGTCTAAATTAACACTTTTCCGCTGAGCTACGAGTATTGCTGACGGAGCTGTTGTAATTAACAATGTCTTGAAGTTTGACAACTCTCGTCATACACTTCGAAGGGTTGCTACGCAACAATACAATATTTTCTGTAGGTAAATCATACCTACTGATATTCTTATATGGGTAAGCAATCAATAGATCTTAGGGAGAACTGGCAGAAACAGGAGTGTCATAAGTTCTCCAAGTCAAAAGATTTTCTTAATAAAAACTGTAATACAGCCATAATATCTTGTAGCTGTACCTACAACCAATAATATCAATTAATACAAATGTCTAATACCTACCTTGTAACGTAGCATTATAGATCGTAGAAATAGTAATCGTGCATAATAACTGTAATAAGCGTATGCCGAAAGATTCGTTCTGACAAGAACATTTTATTTTATATAACGTAGTATTAGCTCTGATAAGAACATTTTATTTTATATAACGTAACATTGGCTCTGATAAGAACCATTTCATAATGCTGTACAACAACTCATAGAATCATACAGATCACCAGTAGTCATCGCAGTGAAGTTTCAAGCATCGTACTTTCTCTCGACGATCGCAGACATACTCATGTGATCAGTCATATGCTCCGCGTTACACAACCGCACAGCAAGGCCGAGCGTCCTCGAATGACGCGTCGGGACTCGGGCAGCGTTAGCAACTTGAAGTGGACTGACTATCGTACCAGGGGCGTAAAATTATCGTACATGGATCGAAATTATCGTATTTTTTAGGATAATGTCTATTATAGATAAATAAATCATATAAATTGTAATATTGATATGCATGCAAGTACTCTATATTTTATCTTTTTTAAACCACCGCTGTCAAATCAACAGAACACTGAAACCCAAATGTTTTACACGACAGACCTACAGGTACAGACCTGAACTGATTCCCTTTCCACCAGTATCGGCAGTGGTGAAACTTAGTAGAGCGGATTGTAAGGACCAATAGGAATAGAGAACTTGTATTTCCCGGTATTTTCCCAAGATTTTATTGGACAAAATAAAATCATGCTACTGCGATTTAGACTATCAACGCATGAGTGAAATAATATAAATTCTCAAATTTTGCATCATGATAGAAATTATCGTACAATCTGCGTACGATAATAATATGCTATCGTACATCGTACGTAGGCACAAAATTATCGTATGTGTACGATAATTATCGTACGGTTCCGAACGCTGGACTCGGGCGTCGATCGCTATTCATGCAATTTTAATCAATGAGCAACAGCCGTAGGTGCGGAATGCTCATTGACATCGTATGATCGACGTTCGACGCGAGTTTACACAAACTGCGATAGCATTAGTTTTAGAGCGTGACAGAACACATAATATTATTCTCAAATCTTATTGAATGAAACGTTTTACTATTGGTTAAAATGTAAGCTCTAGTATTGGTGTGTATTTTCTGAACTTGTAAATATTTTTTAAGTAACGATTGTAATTGGGTAACTAGTTTTAAGGATTTTGTATATATATCGTGTAACTTTTTAATAAATCATATCTTCCAAATATTTTCCACATATTCCTCACAGTCAAGCAGTTGTTTTATTTAATCGCCAAACGCTCAGTCTCTAAAATCTCAAAATAGGTGTGTAGGTAGGTACTCCCCTCTACACACACGCAATACAATTCAAACCTCAACCACTACTACTACACGGCTAAGTCGAGTTAGTAAGTCTTTTGTGGGTCGGTGTACTAGTACCTATATGCTTTAACAATAAGATCCCAAAAATGTTCAAAACAAAAAAAAAATACGATATTCAAAAGAATTCTTAAAAATTGTTTGTGTGGTAAAGGTTACTATAACATAAATGACTATGAAAGGATGGAACATATAATTACAGTAATCTTAACAGTTAGCACTATACTATTAAAAAGAGAAAAGCTGACCACTCCCTACAACAAATTCACAGACTAAGAGTCATTACGAGACATAGTACCTACTCAATAATTACAACTTTAATACTCAAGAATTGCAACTCCAAATTGCCCTTAAGACTGAGACTGATATAGACAAGGCTTTGAAGGTCTTTATGACTACAATCCAGGCTGCATACTGGAGGTGCACTCCTGAGAGGGAATATGATTTAAATAGATTAAAAAAAACTTATATAGGAAAAGAGAACATTACGTCGGGTTTGGCATTGCAGTAGACACCCAGATGATACCTACGGCTGCATTCAATAAATCCATTAAAACGCTGAAGAACGCAATAGCTTAAGGGAAAGAAGCTGTATTGGAAGTACACCTGGAATCAGTATCTGCGACTAGTAGGTACTACTAATCATTAACTTTGGGAAGCTTGTCGAACAAGAAGTGGGAGAGTCACGCTCCCGTCTTTTGACGTCAGCACAATCGGGCCAGACTCGTCCGGGTTAATTACCACACTCGCACAGAATACCGGCGTGAAGTAGCGGCCTAGTGCCGCTATGTTTTGCATAGGTTAGTGTCGAGGACCGGTGGCCATTTTTGAGGGTAGGGACCTGTCCACTCTCTGGCTCCGCGTAGATTTAGAGGACCGCGTCCGCATCTATGCGTGTGTCTACAGGTCCCATAGTGGTAACGCAGAAACCGATCATCTCATGGGCTGCGTTCAAGCGGCAATTGACGACGTGCTTGCAAAGATACCCTCCGCTGAAATCGTAGTCTTGGGTGATATCAACATGCACAATGCCGAATGGCTTGGCTCACGCACCACAGACTACGTAGGGCGATCTGTGCATAATTTAGAATTGGCGTATGGTCTGTCCCAATTGGTTGAGACGCCAACGCGGCTCCCGGGTGTGGATAGCCACATGCCGTCCTTATTGGATCTTCTGCTGACTACACATCCCGATGGTTACCAGGTCTTTGTTGACGCCCCTCTCGGAACGTCCAATCATTGCCTGGTCAGGAGTGTAGTGCCTATCCGAAGCCAACGTCGCATACCACCAGCGACCCGCCGCGTTTGGCACTACAAGTCAGCAGATTGGAATAGGATGCGTTCCTTTTTTGCATTCTACCCTTGGCGCAGGGTTTGTTTCCCTTCGGAGTTAAAGCAGCATTTGACTGCAAAAAACAGGCGTATCGAACTTAGGTTTCGGCGCTGGGCACAAAGGATCCGAACTGCATAGTTCTTCAGAGGAAATACAACCGTGCCTCCAGATTTTTAAGCGGCAAATCGCCCGTGCAAAGTCAAAACACGTCGTCAAAATCGGCGAGCAGCTTTCCAGTTACCCGACTGGAACACGCAAGTTCTGGTCGTTGTCGAAAGCTGCTCTAGGTAACTTCAGCCAGCCGTCCATGCCGCCGTTGCACATGAGGAATGATACCCTGGCCCATATGGCAAAAGAGAAAGCCGATCTCTTGTGCGCTCTCAGAGTCGAGTTGGAGGCACCAACTCGACTCTTGACGACTACGGAAAAACACCGCCGAACATCCCGCGGTGTCAAAGCTCTATGCCTGAAGTACTGTTCAGACAGAAAACTGTCAGGCGAGCTCTGTTTTCGTTGGACGTCAGGAAATTGAGCGGGCCGGATGGCATTTCTCCAATCGAGCTTAGAACGTGTGCCCCTGAGTTGACGCCGGTGCTAACGCGTTTATTCCAGCACACTTATTCAAAAGGCGTAGTCCCTGACTCATGGAAGTCAGCCCTTGTCCATCCGATCCAAAAAAAAGGAGACAGTTCGGATCCGGCAAACTACAGGCCTATTGCTATTACCTCCCTGCTCTCCAAAATCATGGAGAGCATAATTAGCCGTCAGCTCTTGGTATACCTAGAGGGTCACCAGTTGATCGACGACCGACAATACGGGTTTCGCCATGGTGGGTCGGCAGGTGATCTTCTGGTATACCTAACACATAGATGGGCTGCGGCTATTGAAAGCAAGTGTGAAGGCCTGGCAGTTAGCCTGGATATAGCGAAGGCCTTTGATCGTGTATGGCACAAGGCCCTCCTCTCAAAAATTCCATCATTTGGGCTTCCCGAGAGCTTGTGCAAGTGGACCTCCAGCTTCCTCACTGGGCACAGCATACAGGTCGTTGTCGACGGATATTGCTCGAACCCGAAGCCCGTGAATGCTGGAGTGCCCCAAGGCTGCGTGCTATCTCCCACGCTGTTTCTTCTGCATATCAATGATATGTTGGACACCTCCAACATTCATTGCTATGCAGAGACGACAGCACTGGTGATGCCGTATACATGGGCCATGCAGGTCTCTCTCGGGAAATCGTCGACCAGTGCCGGGAGAAACTTGTGTCTTCTATCGAGTCCTCTCTTGAGAAGGTCGCAGAATGGAGTAAATTGAACCTTGTCCAATTTAACCCCCAGAAGACTAAAGTTTGCGCGTTTACCACTAAAAAAACCCCATTTGTCGTATCACCGCTTCTCGACAACACAAAAAGCCTCGCCTAGTACGGAATACTGGGTCTCGAAATCTCAAGCGATTGCCAATTTCGTGGTCATCTGGAGGGCAAAGCCAAATTGGCTTCAAAGAAACTGGGCGTCATTAATAGAGCACGGCAATACTTCAAGCCGGCCCACATAGTAGCGCTCTACAAAGCGCAGGTCCGGCTACACATGGAGTATTGCTGTCATCTCTGGTCTGGCGCACCCCAGTATCAGCTCGATCCATTTGACCGCGTGCAACGCAGAGCAGCTCGAATAGTCGGGGACCCAGTGCTCTGTGAACGGCTGGATAACTTGGCGTTGCGTAGAGACGTCGCTTCATTGTGTGTCTTCTACCGCATTTATCACGGGGAGTGTTCCGAAGAGCTGTTTAACCTGATTCCTGCCGCCGAATTCCACCTTCGCACGACACGCCACAAGTTAGGTTATCATCCTTACCATCTGAATGTGTGGCGGTCCTCCACAGTGCGGTATTCAAGGAGCTTTCTTCCACGTACTACAAAGCTGAGGAATGAACTTCCTTGTGCGGTGTTTCCGGGACGATACGACATGGGTACCTTCAAGAAAAGCGCGTACACCTTCCTTAAAGGCCGGCAACGCTCCTGTGATTCCTCTGGTCTTGCAAGAGATTGTGGGCGGCGATGATCACTTAACAACAGGTGACCCGTACGCTCGTTTGTCCTCCTATTCCATAAAAAAAAATTGAACAGTCGCTCTGTTTAACCAAAACCTCTTATAAAATATAAAGTTCAAATGAATACTTAGGCTAGATCAAAGCAGCAAAAAGCAGATGCCTTTGGGGAACATCAAAGAGTATAATAATATATAGGGAACATCTAGCCAATGTGTTTATCCCCAATAAACCTGATCCAGAAACAGACGAATCAGAAGTAGAAAGTGTACTGCTCCAAGACTATCAGTTAGATTTTCCTATGAAACCCGCTATCATGAAAGAAATTGTGTTATTAGGCTAATGGCGGACAATAAAGTTTTTAGTAAAATTTTTGAAAAAGTTTGCTTTAGCAGCTACAGATGCATTTTTGTAAATTATTGAACAAAAATCAATTTGGTTTCATGAGGGGTTTTATTAAAAAATGGCTCTGTCATAAATCCTATAACTCCACAGCTGAATATCTAAGTGATCCGACAGCCTGGGACTAGATTGTGATTATTTTATAGCAATAGAAATGAGAGTACAATATTGTATAATTGATTAAAAAGAGGGCAAAAAATAGAATGCGAGGAGAGTTTCTTGGGCCGCTTCTTTTCGTTTCCGAAGCGGTAGTAGTGTCTAGTATATTAGAAATGACATCAAAAAGAATTCTAAAGGAATAAATTTTGAGAAAACAAATGCCTTTTAAGGCTCGAGGCTTCGATATAATCGACAAAAAGGTACTCTTAGAGCTCCCAAGGAAAGCTATTGTCTACCTTGTTATGATTTTCAATGGTATCTCAAGAACTGGACACTTCCCGAAATTGTGGAAGGTATCCCAAGTAATACTGATCCAAAAACCAGGGAAGCCAAGCCATGATATAAACTCCTACAGACCTATAAGCTTACTTCCAATAACATTTAAATTATTTGAAGTGACTCTACCCAGAGCTCCAGAACAGATCCATTATACCTAACTGCCAGTTTGGGTTTAGAAAAGAACACAGTATGCAAAGTCATCCGAGATACAATTGAAAATAAGGAATACTGCTCATCTGTATTTCTGGATATTATAATAGGTATTTGACCGAGTTTGGCATGAGAGCTTGCTATATAAGATTAAATCACTCCTCCCATACCAATACTTCACTCTTATAAAATCATATTTAACTAATAGAATATTTCAAATTAAAGAATTGACCAGATACTGGCAGGAGTACCCCAGTGCTCCGTTTTGGGTCCAGTCCTACACATGATATATACACATAATCTATGCCATTGCAACGAAGTGACAGTGGCAATGTTCTCAACTGATTGCATGATAGATATGTAGCAGCAACACCACACTGTATCTCCATCACATTTCTGGAGATTCCCACTCTATAGAAGCAAATTTACATGCATTCATGTGACAAAAACACCCTTATTCAATTTGTTTTTAATGAATACTTTTTAAAGTTGGTAAATAGATGTAAACTATGAAGGTACATAATAAAAACATCTATAAATATACTTTCAACTTTATTTACCAATTAGTTAACTAAAACAATAGAAACCACCAAATCATTATTGAATATATTTATCATATTGTCAAAAATATTTATTTTTGTCATAACATAAAGTTGTAACATACATACTGTCTAACAAAATAAACATGAGCTATTAAGCTACACATTAAAGCATTAGCAATTCATTGGATGGTAATTTGTAACCTCATGTTAAAATTAATATTTTAAACAAAATAAAACCTTATATATCTGATAACTAGGTCCAGTTTAATCATAATAGTCAGAAAATATTCATAGAACAATGCTATTGTCTTTGTCCCAGTGGTCACGGTGTGAGTGAGGTGGGGTATTTTCACAGTCACCACCATTCATAGCTGCAGTCTTTGATATTTTTAATGACAAACTACTAGCATTTAATGTATACTTGGGTTTAGATAATGATTTAAGCCTTGGAATATGTGATGCTCTTCTTGGAATCCTACTGCTAGTTTTACGAGAATTTGGATCATACAAAGTGCTAATGGACTTTGATCTACCATGACTTGAATCTGTTTTATTTTTCATACAAGACAAAGGTGTACGAGATCCACTATCAGATTTACTTTTGAGTGGTGTAGTGTTGGAAGGTGCAGCATTATCATCTTTAAATATATTAATTTCACCTTCAGCTATTTTATCTACATGAATTGATTTTACAAAGGTATCCTGTAAAACTTTAATTAAAGAATCATCTGACATTTCCTCCACTTTATTTTCAGTATTATTTTCTTCTTTAGATACAATGATTGGTGTTCTATCTATGCCTATTGATGGTGAGCGTGGATCAGTGTCAAGTATTTTAAATATAGGAATATTTTTAAGCTTGTCAACGTTTCCAAAAGCTTCATCTTTATTGTCAACATAGTCAAAATTTGTTTCCAATAACTTTTTTGGTGAAAATGAATCATTTGATATGTCATTTTCTATCGCCTCATTAGAAGCTGTGGATGAACCTAATGGCTTTTCAGTGTCTTTGAGGCTATCATCAAGACTTAAGTCATAAAAGTCAGTACAAAGATTTTTTGGAATTATTATATCAGGGCTTACTTTAAATGATAAATCTTCATTGTTATTATCAATACTATCATTTTGTAGATTTGGACTTCCAGAGCTATCCACAATTTTACCCAGTCTTACTTCTTGAGTTAATTTTGATGCAATAATAACTGGTGTTCTGTCAAACTCTTGTGATGGGGATCTAGGGTCATAAGATTGTAAATGGTTTTTAATAACTGCAGAAAGTATTGGATTATTATGAATTAATTTGTCATCATTATTTTGAGTCTCCAATGTTTTTCGTAAGTCTGCATTTTTTGTAATGTTGTGCTTACTGCCAGTCTTACTCTGAAACAATTCCCAAAATTAGTACCAAAAAACTATAATTAAATATGATTTCATGAGCTTTAAGTTAAAAGAAGTGGAATTCTCCTAAAAGTTAACAAGGAATATAATGATATACATAACATTAATTAACTAAGTTTTTTAAGTTCAAATTATAATGCTCTGGGCAGTTATCAAGTAATTATTATTTCATTATTTTAAAGGATTATTTCAAAATGTAATTAAGTTCAATATTCTAACTCTATTTCACAATAAACAACACAAAGTTATGTACTGATTAGTATTGAGATTGCAAATTGCCGTTAGGTGCTTTATAATTTATGCAAATTATGCGGCGTTCGTTTTTTTTTATTAATGCAATTAATACTTGTGTATTTACCTGTAATGGTGTACGAATGATTTCAGGAGTTGGAGATCGAGGGTCAGATGTGATATCAACATCGTTTTTTTGCACAGGAACAGTATCGTTTTTGCTATTATTGCTACCCATAATTACTTTCCAATATAAGAAAAAGCAATAGTCAATCGAAAAACTCAATTATTAAAATTGTCAACAATAACAAAATATCATTTTATATAAGTATTCAGTTATTAAAATAAAGCCCTATATTTTGCGACTGGTCTAAAATGTAACGGTTACAAAGTTTTCAAAGAAATTCTATTTTCAAACTTGACAGCTATGTTTGACAAATTGACATTGCCACTGAGAAACTATAGAGGAGAAGTTCACACACACAGATTATAGATTATTGATATCTGACTGGTGTGTGACTTACATTTCAATAACCTGTTGACATAAATTATTAGACTATAACTATATTGGACATAACTATGGATAGATGAAATCTTGTCATTAAACGGTGACAGCAATGTATCCGTAATCAAAGATAATTTAAACACAACGTTCATCCGTAACTAGAGCACGGACGAGTAAAATAAGAAGGACTCACCTTACATCACAGTGAGGCACCAAAACAAGCCGGTAAACGTTTAAATATATAGCCCCACGCATACACTTACACTAATACAAGCCGATCGGCCGCCATTATGAGATATGCCATCGTCTGTGACAGTTCAGTTTGCGTCGCAATAAAATATTTAAAAAATGCCGTCGTGCGTTGTGAAAAAGTGTAAAACCAATACTATAAAAGTATTTGTGGATATATGATTATTTAAGGGAGAAAAATTGTGTATCTGGCATACCCCGTAACCGCACACACACTAGCATAAAGGTGCTTCACTTGCTAATATCACGGCGCGGAGTCCTTCTTTTTTACTAGTCCGTGAACTAGAGATACGTTAATGAGAACTTCCGTTACATGTATTATACCATAGCGTACTATATTGTTCAGTTCTTGTGATGTGTTTGTGATGTTTCCTTTTTTTTGTTGGCGTTTTTCATTTTTATCGATATTCAAATATATAATAACTTTATAAGCAAATAATATATACAAACAACAACAAAATAATTCTTTAAGGACTCATTCAATAAATCTCCGGCAAAATTTGTATTCACTTATTTATTATAAAATTGTTTATTAAAGGTGTTAAGAAACAGTTCAATTCATTATTTTTAATGGCAAAGGACAGGTATTGAATAAAACACAATAATAATAGATTTTACAGCGAATGCACAAAACGAACCATTTTTATCCGAGACTTTTAGGCTGATAGTAATGTCGAGGCTTAATGGTTTTCTGCACGAGTTATAAGCTTGCTTTTCATTTCGATTGCGAGGAAATAAAACAGTAGCATAATATAACATTTCTTTAATTAATACTCAAAGTAAAATTAGTACAGTTTTGAATACTGAAGGAAATTGTTTTTCCCGGCATATTAACGGTATTTTTCAGAATTTATGGAGATGGCTCTATTATGAGAAGATAGCTCTGACGACAACAAGGAATCTCTAGATGTAGAAGGGACTAGCTCGCTTGGGATTAAATTAATGGCTTTTGTTATACAGTCGGTAATCTTGCTTTTGTTCTCTACGGATTCTTCGATGTATCCCTCCGCAACCTGATCCGAATTCCACCCGCCATGTCTTTTAAGCATTTTTAAGTTTGCTCCCGAATCTGCTAGAAGGGTGGCTGAGGTCCGGCGGAAACAATAACCCGTGTAATTTTCGGGATTTTCTAGTTTTAGAAAAGTTCCCATCTGTTTGGGAAAGGTTGCAAATTTATTGCGTCCTATAACTTGCTTAGTGCAGTGTTGAGGAAAAATTTATTAGTCGACACGAATATGATGCTTACGCATCAGACAGGACACTCTCATAGAGCAATTCATATCCTTCATAAAACCTCACATATCATAAATGACAGCTTAGTTTTTTTTTAATTTAAACACAGGGTTATTGGCCAAGGCGTGGTAGTTATACAGCCTGCAATATTTTTTCCTGCTTGGGTACATAGGTATTCCTAGCCATTTTAGAATAATTTAATTCTTTTGCAAATTTGAAATGACATCAAAAGTAATTCTAAAGAAATCAATTTTGAGGAAATTAATTCCAATTAATAATACTAAATAGAAGGGAAAGGTTTAGAAAAAAACATATCATGTCATCTTATTTTATTTTTCATTTTAAACTTATTGTAAGCCTATTTAATCTGCATCCACAAAAATTTCTTTGCAATAGGGTTCATTTTCTCTGTAAGCTTTATAAATGATTTTCTGTGAAAATGCTTTCGTGATTTGGTAAATTCACAATAAAGACTTGCACAATGAGGTGAAAGTTTCATTTTCTTTAAAATGACACATGGTCTTCTCTTCCTTGATGGAGTGTGATGCACAGCGTCATCTGAAGAATAAAATATGTTTTTAATTTCAAATTCATGTAGATCATCAACACTTACTTATGAGGTGCCTCTAAGAGATGAGAACAATTCAGGTCTTAATTTCAAAAGACAAAATTATAAGTTTCATACTTAAAGATATGTTCTTTAAATAAATGTTAATATGAACAATAGATATTCAATACACATTTACCAACCTATAGGCATTTCTCCAGCATCATTTCTATAATCTGATGTAGATGGTATGTTTTCTGGTTGCAATGTTGATATTACATATGTAATGAAAGCATATTTCAGTACTAACAAGGAAACATTAAATTTAAATTAACTTTACAGACTGTACAGTGTCTCTCTAACTCTTTCTCACACCATGGACCACAGACTAATTTCTTTTGTTCATTCTTTCATAAGCTATTCAAACACCATTCAGCTATAGACACTTCATGGTACAAATCTTAGCAATTCAGTTTTGGTACCTAAATTAAAATACATTAGAAATGAATCACTAATTAAAAATTGAAGGTAGACCTTCATGTCACAATACAGACATATCTGACAGATTGCTGTCAGGCAAATTAAAATGACAGACAATGGCTTCATATGTTGTACTTTATAGAAAATGTTATGTGAAACTATCATGTTATTTATTAAAAGAAATATAAAATGCATGAATTAAAAATATTTTGAAATTCTAAAGTGATTGCCTAACTTTCAACTTCTTACCATGTCGGATCAACTCCACATTTCCACCTTTTTACTATTGTAATATTTTTCTTATATAATTTTTATTATAATTCTTTTGACAATTACTATTATAATATTCAAAGTGAAAACATACCAATGTCACCATGATATTTTGTGTGGTTCTGCAAGACCTCTAGTTTTCAATATGTGTGATCAAAATGACACCTCTTTCTACAATAACCATGATCACATGATGGCAGGAACTGAAAACAAAGAGTTATTTACTTAAAAATTTGTAATAGTAAAAATCACACATATATATATATATATATATATATATATATATATATATATTTATTAACTTGCTTTTAGTAAGACTAGCTTTGTAATAAATTTTCCAAAATTCATATGATTATTAAAATTTTAAACATAGATTACTGTTAGCAAAAGAAAAATTATATACCTACTTTTAAGTATTCAAATCTTACTAAGTACATATTTTATTTAAAAACAACATTCGTGAAACATAGTGAGTACAGTTTCTGTTCAAACCCACAATCAACAGTGAAAACATATAATTTATATATATTTTATAAATATTTAATACATACCAGTTGTATTCAGGTTTGTAGAATACCACTGGTTATCTTGCGATCGCTTAACAAAGTAGGATAGGCGTCGGGGCAAAGGCGAGTTCTATCGCATGTAGAGGCGAGAAATCTTTTTTCAAAATGATTTTGGCACACAAACTGCCTACAAACTTCTTAGAAGCTCAAGCTTCACAGTTAATAGACTGTAACCATTTCTTGAGTCCTATCCCACTTTTTGGAAACATATGAAAACAGACGTCTTTTCGTCTACTAGCAGGTCACAACACAGCACTTATTGAACATTATGCAGGGCTATTAAAGCTTAGAAAATTGAGAGGATAAGTTACGGAAGTAATTAATAAAAACTCACTCGATCAAGTTTGAAACTAATAATAATTAATAACGTCGAAAACTTGAAACGACGATTGAAGGTTGTCAAATTAGTTTTTGACGTTTGATAGATAAATCAAAATGTCGTCACAACAACTGTCATATGAGATATGTGAACCATAGACTTAAGGTCGAAATAATTTGTATGAAGATTACCTGCCGTGGTCGACACGTTTTGAAGACGTAGAGCTTGGTACTTAACCCTTAAATGCATAAAGTAGTAAAACTGCAACATACCATTCAAACGACCATAAAATTATTAGTATGAGTTCAATGCATGCTGTTGCAGGATTATTACTATCATGGTGATATATTTAATCGAGTGGCAACACACTTTTTTTCTTCACGACTGTCAAATTTAAATTGATTTTGACAAATCAAAGCCGATCGTAATTTTGGAGCGGATGAAAATTGTGTATTTGCTTTGCAGTGTAATTATTTGGTTTTCGAAGGTACGTTCAAACAAAATTAGTTATTTTACGTAATAATTCATCTTCTTTTCAGTACAATTTATAAGTTATAAAAAAAACTTTTGGTGTGTTCGGAAATTTTGTTTATTTTGTTGTTGTAAATCTGCAACAATATGCATTTACTAGAAAATGTCCCTGTTTAGTTACTAACTATCACTTTTATTGGTTTTCAGATGCCATACTTGAATCAAAAGCAAATAGAAGAGTATTTAGCTCTAATAAATGATGGAGAGATTTCGGAAGATGATCTTGAGGACTCGGATACAGAAGGTAATGAGAATTTTTATGAAAATGGAGACGATTTGCTTCACGATCTTGAGAGTCCATTAGAAGAGGAAAATGATGACCCCGATAATGATCCATTCATGGCAGGAGACCCGCCATTGATAAATGAAGCTACAGCAAATGATCAAGTGCCACAGGTTCCATTCCCCTCAACAAGTCAAGCTAGTCGCCGAGCAACTATGAGAGGACTCGTATGGAAGGTAAAAAAAATTGTTTTGAATTCTGACCAGACAGCTTTTCATGGAGACACTACATACCCACCTGAACTGAAGGATGAGGCTACTACTGGTACTCCCTATAGTATTTTTTCACATTTTATTACATCAGAAATAGTTCAAAGGATTGTGGAAGAGTCTAATTTGTATTCCGTTCAAAAAAATGTGACTAAACCATTAAATTTATCTGAAACTGAGCTAAGAAAGTTTATGGCGATACTGATATACATGTCTGTTATAAAATATCCCAATGTACGGCTATACTGGTCAAATACTGTAGGTTTTCAACCAATCAAGGACATAATGACTGTCAACCGATTTGAGACTATTCGTAGATTTCTACATTTCAACAATAACGAGAAACATTTACCCAAGGAACACCCACAACATGATAGGCTCCATAAGATAAGGCCTATAATTAGCCATCTAAATGAGAAATTTGCTTTAGTTCCTATGGAACAAAAACTCTCAATTGATGAACAGATGTGTGCCACAAAAGTGGCACACTTCATGAAGCAGTATTTACCTAATAAGCCCCATAAGTGGGGGTTTAAATTATATGTGATGTGCAGCGTGAAAGGTTATGCTCATAAATTTGAAATATATACTGGCCAAGAGAATGAACGGCTTCCAGATGAACCAGATTTTGGGCCAGTGGGAAATGTTGTAGTCCGGCTTGCTAGAGGTGTCCCAAGGCATATAAATCATATAATTTATTTTGATAATTTTTACACCTCTGTACCTTTAGTTACCTATCTTGCCAAACAAGGAATCTATAGCCTAGGTACTGTGCAATCCAACAGGCTAGTGAACTGCAAACTGCCGGACAAAAAAACAATGATAAAGAAATCTGTTCCTCGTGGAACTTATGAAGAGCAGATGACTGAATTTGACGGTATTGATTTGACAGCAGTTACTTGGAAGGACAATAAAGTTGTAACTTTTCTATCTTCATATGTTGGAGCTGAACCTGTGGGCCAAGTAGAAAGATTTGACAAGGCAAATAAGACTAGAATTAAAATTTCATGCCCACATATAATAAAGGAATATAATGCCCATATGGGCGGAGTGGACCTAATGGATAGCTTTATTGGGAGGTACCGAATTGCAATGAGAAGCCGAAAGTGGTATCTTCGTATCTTTTACCACTTATTGGACATGACGGTAATAAATTCTTGGCTTGTGTATAAAAATTTAAAAACAACTGAAGCCAATTCATCAGTTCTAAACCTATGTAACTATAGACTGGAACTAGCTGAGGTATTAGCCAAAGTAAATAACTCATTTGAACTCTGCAACAAAAGAGGAAGGCCAAGTACCAGCAACAGTGTTGAAATGGAAATACAAGCAAAAAAAAGGAGAGGACCAGCTCAACATATTCCTCCTAAGGACATAAGGACTGATAATGTTGGTCACTGGCCTGGTAATTGTGTTCGCAGCAGATGCAAAATGCCTGGATGCAAGGGATACACGCAAAACAGGTGTGAGAAGTGTGGAGTAGCTCTTTGTCTTACCACAACCAAAAATTGTTTTAAAAATTTTCATATGTAGTTATTGTCTAGTGAGTGCATAGTGTTGTAGTTCTGCAACAAATGGTTTTTAATAAAAATAGCTATGAAAATAAAAAAAACTATTTTTTTTATTATTTTTCCCTAAATCAGCATATTCATGGCTCCAAAATATATTTTTTCTCGGTCTAAAAATAAAATCATGCATTTAAGGGTTAACTATATTTAGGTAATCTCCTTTGACAACAAATGTTCGCCCTTGTTTGGTTTTTGTAGCGGGTAAGTTTTAGTTGCAAGAGCGTGTCCGTCTTAACGTCGTCTACGGTAATATTCGCAAGTTCAATGCCTCGGCACGCACCGCTTATGCTAAATATACGTGCCGCCTAAAACAACATTAATAACTTTTATACACTTTGGAACAAAAGAACAATAGGTATACGAGCAATAAAATATGAAAGGAATGTGTATTGCATACTTTTGTGGCCAAATATTTTTCATCTGCAGCAGTATTAAAGAAGGTTTCCACTTGATTAGCTGAAAGGACCTTGCTTTTCTTGCTTTTGAGCCCACTGGAAAGCCTCTTCAACAAAGATGTAAGCTTCGATATTTTAGTATTTTAACATTGTCCTTCATTTGTAATATTGCTTTAAGCCTGGAATATATACTCCACAGTGTAGGCGACTGAAGTTTTTTGGATAATTCATCAAAATAACTCAAAAGAACACTTTCTGAGAACGTAGTTACTAGTTTTTCTTTTCTCCAATTTACAAAATTATCGTAAACTATGAAATATTTTCCCGAGACTGGCGGTAATATCTGTTACACAACTCCCTGTGCATTAATTTCCATAAGCGTATTAGGAGAGTGTTAAATCCTCTTCTTCATTGGAAATTTTTAACAATTTGAAGAAATTAATAAGCGCACGAAAAAATAAGACCTGTTTCCCGCCTTTTTTTTTTAATCTTACGACATTGATATTAGGCTTGGCTCCAGACATATACAGCCTGCTATTAAATTAATTTTGTAATATAATTTTTTAGTTTTTTCAAGTTTTTGACATGTGTCTTGGCGTTAACGAGGGGTACCTATAAAAACAGGCCAGGAATATTAATTTATCTCGCGTGACAACGTCTTACACTCGCCATTTGTATAATACTTTGTGTTAGTGTGCGTAAATTGCTCAAAATAGAGGTTGGTTTTAAACTCAATTTTTTCGCCTTCCATGGCCATTGTCCATGCTGTCATGAGCAACCAACGCCTTTCATGGTGTATCATGAGCGTTTTTTGGCGCAAACGAGAATATATTTAAATTTAAACAAAAATCACCTAGTTTTTTCAGAACATTTATTAAGACACCATTACTATTCACAAGCACGTTTCACCTTTACACTGACCTATACAAAATAATCCTGATATTTCTAAACAAGTTTATTACATGTTGTATAGCAGCATGGATGGTAGGGTGGGTTGGGACAGGTGAATGCTTGGCATGGTGGAACGCTAGGACAGCATTCTCCTGGGTACCAAACCGTTCGAGCGTATCTGCCACTGGGTCTCGTACACGCGCCATGATTAAAACAATCAGCTTTGCAGGGATAATCATAGCAGCATGGCCTGGAATATAAACGAGTTATTAAATTTATCTTTTGCGAAAGGGGGAAGCTTTAAAATGTAATAAGTAAAGTAAGTGCACTTTTGAATCGTCACTATAAATATTTCTTTCTTAAACTACTCATAGTCTAGCCGGCATCCTGTGCAAAAGTAGCCTCCCACTGGTAGAAAATATAACCATTATTTATTAAAAAGAAGATTATGATAAAGAATTTTCATTTAACATTCTTCAAAGAATTTTTCCGTTACCAAAAAAAATGTGTCTGAATTGCTAGAAATAGAGGTTAGTTCAAAACTCAATTTTTTCGACGTTTTTACTATTGTCATTGTCCATCTAGACGTATTATTATTAAATTATCTAAGTAAAATTCAAATGATAAATTTAAAGCCATTGATATTACTTTTCAGCGGGAGCATTAGTAGGTCCACTGCAGTATGGGCTACTCTCCTTCTGAAATGGTTGAGGTCTCGGTTGTCCATAGCGTAGCCTCTTGTAGTATATGCTGTATTCACCCTTGACACAACCGTATCTCGGCGCAGGGCGACAACTTTCGTAGCCTCGAGGAAATACTGACATACTTATGAATAGTAATGGAGTCCTCGGTTAAAAGATTTATCTGTTTTGAAAAAAATGTTTGTTTTCATTATTTATTATTTAGTTTAAATTATAATTAATATAATATCTAGTTTTTTCATCAGTTAGTCTATTTACCTTAATTTTTTTCTATAAAATATGTTTATTTGTTCTTTTTATTATATTTTCAGTTTTATGACAAAAAATATTTTTGATTATAGAGTATTTTGTTTTTTTTTTTTATTTTAATGTCAAGGATTGACATTGTCAATTAAAATTCTTAAAGGAAAAATAAGGTTAGATATAAAGCAATACGTACTTAACCTACCTATACACGTTAAATTTTACACCGCTATCAGAATAATTATTTAATTTATTTTAATTTAGTTTAAAAACTCAAGATTCCCTAAATAAAGATCACTCTTTATTCTTGAGTTTTTAAACACATCTTGATAGCAAAGAGTTTTATCAATGAAATTAACTGGTTATTTAAGTACATATGGTTGTCATTTTGCACTATTAAACTTTGGAGGGTAGAGGCAAGGTGAATCATCTGTATACAATAATATGAAGAAGTGTCGATCAAAATGCATTTAATTAGGGTGGCGCCACAGTAGCTACAGAGAAAATCTTAAAAGAAGCGCCAAATATAAAATAATACTAATCAATCTAGATGCACGTTTCCCTATAATAATTCTGTAAGGTTATATTAACTACATTATTTTGTACAACATAAGTTGTTAAAATTTTCAATAATTAACTAGTTTAGTCGACAATAATATTAAATTATTTAACTCGGCATACTTTAATTCGTTTACAATTGCTACTTTCACCATACTTCATACTCCATATATTTAACAAAGCTAACTAACACATTGGGCTCAGTTTTAATTTGATGATAGCAGATACTTTTTCAATTACATATTTGAGGGTAGGGACCTGTCTACTCTCTGGCTCCGCGTAGATTTAGAGGACCGCGTCCGCATCTATGCGTGTGTCTACAGGTCCCATAGTGGTAACGCAGAAACCGATCATCTCATGGGCTGCGTTCAAGCGGCAATTGACGACGTGCTTGCACAGATCCCCTCCGCTGAAATCGTAGTCTTGGGTGATTTCAACGGGCACAATGCCGAATGGCTTGGATGACGTACCACAAGCTACGCAGAGCGATCTGTGCATAGTTTCGCATTGGCGTATGGTCTGTCCCAATTGGTTGAGTCGCCAACGCGGCTCCCGGATGTGGATAGCCATATGCCATACTTATTGGATCTTCTGCTGACTACACATCCCGATACTTACCAGGTCTCTGTCGACGCCCCTCTCGGAACGTCCAACCATTGCCTGGTCAGGAGTGTAGCGGCTATCCGACGCCAACGTCGCAGACCACCAGCGACCCGCCGTGTTCGGCACTACAAGTCAGCAGATTGGGGTAGGATGCGTTCCTTTTTTGCATCCTACCCTTGGGGCAAGGTTTTGTTTACAAAAAAGTCCAATAAAGTATTCTCATCTCATCTTTCATCAATAAAATTTTCCTATTCTGTATGTTTCACTATTTTTTAAAGTTATTAACAATATGATTCACTAACGAAGTAGTAACTTTTTTCGAATCGCTCACTTTGACACATAAGCTATCCAGTTTAGGTTGAAATATTACCTCATGGTACGAATGAATGAACGAAGTAAATCAGTTTGGGATTCAATTGACATAATTTTTAACATTCAATTAACATCATTGCGATTTAATCAGTTGATTTGACGTCAACCTAAAATGGATAGCTCTAATCACGTCGTGGTACGAAATAGCAAAACAGTTCATTTCAGGTTGTCGATTGCAGTTCAGTTTAGGTACCTAAACTGAATCGCTAAAGTTCGTACCATGATGTGCTTTTAGCTGAATGGCGTTTGAATCGCTTATGAAAGAATGAACGAAAGAAATTTGTCTGTGGTCCGCGGTGTGAGAAAGAGATGATCATCTCTTTTACTCGAACCATATGCGTTGCGTTTCAAAACTAAAATTGATATGACTTTAGCGGTTTTTTACGAGTGCAGTTTTACAAATTGTTTGCTTTATATCGTCAAATTATAAACAATTAAGGCTTTTTTAGTATTTATTAAATAATAGTAATATATATATGTATAGTTCTTTGAATTACAAATTAAAGGCTTGCTTAGGAGTTTTCGTAAAAATAAACTGATTAAAACGAGTTATGATCGCACCTCCATTCATGTTTGATTGATGAGCACAGAGTACATTTTTATTAATTCGTTCTTGCGAACAAGCGGCATTACTGCCTCGTCTTTAGAATTTTCATATTCGGTATTTATTTTCAGTATTTTGTTTTACAAACAGGTCCGATAAAGTATTCTCATCTCATCTTTTATTAATTTCATTTTCCTTTTCTGTATGTTTCGCTATTTTTCACAAGTTATTAACAATACGATACACTTTCCGCTAATAAATAGTAACTTTTTTTGAATCGCTCACTTTGACACATATAAGCTATCCAGTTTAGGTTGAAATATTAGTTCATGGTACGAATGAATGAACTAAAACAGTTTTCGATTCACTTGCCGACTTGTTTTGATGTCAACCTAAATTAGATAGCTCTAATCACGTCGTGGTATGAAATAGCAAAGCAGTTCATTTTAGGTTGTCAATTGAATCGCAATAAGAGTTCATGTTAGACACGCAGTTTGCTATTCAATTGCCTACTTGATTTGACGTCAACCCAAATTCGATCGCTTAAATGTTTATTTAATAATTTCCACCAAGTGTCTATGGATTGACATTGGCGTACGTTAAAACCACGGAACAGAAATACTATCGAGGCTCAAGTGAGACCAGTCATTTGATATCAAGTGAAGCATAATTATCTTTTAAAAAGATATAAATATGCCTTATTGTGCCATTTTTGACTGTAGAAATCATAGCCGGAATTAAAATATCTCCAACGAAGGGATTCCTCATAATCGGTAATCATAATTTTCCAATTTAAATACTATTAATATTTTTTATGTGTTGTGCAAAATATACAATTAAAAATGAACCATTATATTACGACGTATGATTAATTTACCTTTACGTTTAATCGATGTAACTTATGTTAGAATAATTAATGTAATCAATAAAAATATCTTGCTTCTCAACAAGTGCATATCGATATAATTTTATCAAAATGAATTTTATCTTTATAAATTATATTCAAGGTTTGCTCTTTTCCAGGCATCATGCGATAAGGGTGTAAGTAAGCGAAATGTTATAATATGGTTGTGGTAATTGTGTACAAGACTACGGTGAATTAAATTAAAATAATAGGTTTAATTGTCTCTTAGGTACAGCTAATTATTATTTAACAAATATGTGTCAGGTTCCAGTTTAACTAAAAAAGCGTTAATTTTTAAATAAAGACAAACGTTTTTTAAATTAAATTTTAATATTTGGCATATATTGAGGTTCCACCGATAAGGTTGAGTCGAGGTGGAGTAGAAGAAAAACCTCATCACATCATGGAGTAGAGGAAATACGCCATAGAATTGTAAAAAATATATCGAAACCCATGAATTTTGGGAATGTTTGCCATCATGCCAGCCTATGAAAAAACATTGCCTTTAGCTTACGACTACTCTACTCTATCAACTCTGATTACATCATTTCTAGTTTTCACTAACTTATCGATATGTTTATTCATTTTCGTACAACACTAGGTATAGGCTAGGTAGGACAGAAGTCAAATCTATGGTTACAGAGTTCCCTTTACTTCAAGTATTTATATGTTATGTTTCGCAATTTAAGAAAAAGTTCTGAGGTTGTCATAATCACTTTAAGAATTTATTGGTGTAAATAAATTTGTTGTTATGTCTTTTCGTGATTGTGAATTTAGGCCTATCATAAAGCCGGAATTAAGTGTGTGTATTACATATTTTATAGATAAATGTGTGAATTTGGCGACATCAGTTTCCATATTAAAATGACATGGTTAAAACCATTATGAAAGTAGTGTTTAAATTATCTTTGAAAACCATGCTTGAAGTGTAAATCAAAATATCGACAGCTCTGACATATAATCCTGTTTATAGAGCTAGAATATACTAGAGTTTAGACTACTTGACAGCCCGATAATGCGTGACCAATTTTGATTTGTGTGTGTGTTAGCTAATGGTTAGCCAGTTTCTATGTTCAAGATACTGAGGAAGCTCCTCAGCAGCCTGGCGCAACTCTCTAATAAACTCGAATATGTATGGCATTGCACTAAAAATAATGGCGGCAAACGCTGTCTCGCTCTAACATATATTCGACTCTTTTGTTTGTTTTAGTTTGTATAAAAGTGACTGCTAACAATTTTTGTTACGAATTTTCGTTTTCTTTTACTTTATTCGTGTATTATTCAATGATATTATAGTTTTAAAAGAGGTAGATATGTCACTAGCGCGCCGCAAATCAATCGCCTAAATGGAGTCACTTGGTTCCTTTGGTCGTAGTCGCTCTCTCGATAGGAAAACGGTACGCACGCGTTTGTTGTTGACAGAATTGCTTACAATTTGATATAGGTACACCATCAATAAAATGCCTTCTTGGGCTATAGGAAGATGCAGTAATTACGAAAGTAAAAAGAAGTCATAGATTTACATACCACAGTTAAGAAATCATGAATGTTAACATTTTATTTGATTTCATTAATTCTCTAACAAAATAAATATGACGCAATGACATAGCCGATCGCCGCCAAGCCGAGTCAAGCCGAATGCAGCTACGTGACTCGAGTCTCGAGTGCGACATAGATTAACGTACAGAAATAGCGAAATATTGATGCTGTCTGTTTCGGGATGATCGTGGTAGTATATTTTAGGAAATGATGTAAAAAAAGCGTTGTTCCAGTGAATGTAATACGAGATGTAATAATAAACAAGTGCGTATATAGGTAGCTGAGCTATCAAACTACAAAAACAAGTTTTAGGGTAGGTAGCGGACGTAGACAGTGAGTCAGAAGAATCAATGGATCATTTTATTCTTCTCCTATTATCTTATTGTAATAAACCCTCAACAAAAAGACATTCATCAATAATTTAAGATACAAAAAATAATAATTGTAAACATAAAACTTTTTGGGAGCCGTCGTTAGTAAAATTGTAAAAATGGGACCCTTACTGTAAATAAATTTCGGTTTTGTTTTGTTATGTCTGTATGTTATTCATTATTTTATGTAAGTAAGAAAAGAAGAAAAGCGCGTACACCTTCCTTAAAGGCCGGCAACGCTCTTGTGATTCCTCTGGTGTTGCAGGAGAGTGTGGGCGGCGGTGATCACTTAACACCAGGTGACCCGTACGCTCGTTTGTCCTCCTATTCCATAAAAAAAAAAAAAAAAAAAAAAAAAGTAAAAATAATTGATATTATCAATGTGGCTATATACTATAATTAATATTAAATTATTTTTTTATACAATCAATGACACTTTATTTACCTAATTTCAATGCAGTTTTACTACTTTAAAACTTTTACTACATGAACTCATGAATGAATCGTATTTTAGGCATAAATCACGGTGTACGGTAAAAAATCATATCTGATGGATGATTCTGCATTTATCTATTCAAATACGAAGCAATTAGCAAATTAGATTTATCTCTTTTTCGCTTGCGATAATTGCATTTACTATCCTTCTTTGACGTGTAATCGTAATGTAGTGTGTTATTGCAATGTTCAATTATTCATGTGTGCGTTAGTGTATCATTTATAAACACCGAATGTTGTCTAGGTAACCTATCTATCCTTTTAAATATCATTGGTATTATTCAGGGTAATGTGCTTAATTATTTATAGCATAAATGCGTAAGACTTTCTGTTATATGAGATAGAGCAGAGTATCAGCAGTAGACTATGAGCAAATCAGTGCATTCACCATTATTTAATATAAGAAAACAACTTTATAAATTAATTACAACTTTTTATAAGCATGACAACGTAATAACTGCTTTGTAGTCATAGTAACCAAAAGTCACTAATTTCTTCTTCTATGAGTAAGACCTCTATGATACTTTCTAAGCCATACCATGTATTAAAAAAATGTGTAAAATATGTGGCTTAAAATCTGGCTGGTCAGATAAGTTAGAGAATTTTCCTGGCTAAATTCTTTTTGGATAAAGAAAGGTAAGCACTTATGAACAAATAATAAGCTAATACAGAATGCTCAAAAGTGATTAAAAGTGATAGAGTATTGATTTAATTCATCTAGAATAAAAATAATAATATTATAATCTATTTGTAGTGTTTGTCACTTTTTTATCTATTGTCGATATTTTATTTTAAATTATTATTAAATTTATTTTTATTTATTTCATTATTATGGTATCTATATTTTTGATTAATAAGTTTATTGATCTTAAAACAGTTTATAAGTTTATTAACCTTTAAAATCCTTTTTATTAAAGTATACTGTGGTTATGACGTGAAAGAAAATATTTAAAGCCTAGAAATTAGGGTCAACCAACTTCTGTTAATATGTATTCTGTTATCATTTCAGATTCAGGACCCACGTCTACGACTTTATTGCAACATCTGAAAAACGAATACCAAAGACTGTCTGAACCGAAACTACAACGCAAAACAAAACTATTAATAAAATATTAATTATGTTAATTGTTTTTTTCTTTAAGAAAACTAATACGTATCCCTCAGTTTAAACTAGTAATACTTTGCTTAGGTTCATATTAAAATAATCAAAAGAGAACCTTAAAATTAGACATTATTTATATTAATTTATGTATGTATATATATTACGAGGGCTGCACTAAAAGTATCGGGAATCAAGGAAGTGACACAACATTGCTATTTAAAAATTGTATTGTAGGCGTTCACAGCTTCTTCAGGTGATGTAAATCTGACCACGCAATTTATTCTTTATTTTATAACTATAGAAATTATTAGGGCTTAGGTCGGGGCTGTACGGCGGATGGTATAATAATTCTATGTTTTCTTGCTCTAAAAACTCTTTTGTTTTGTGCGCGGTGTGAGAACTCGCATTGTCGTGATGGAGGATGATGCGGCGGTTGCAGTTCTCTTTACGGAGTTCAGAAACGACCTGTGGCAAACAAATGCTAGCATACAATTTTTGATACAATTTGTCCCTCAAGAGAAATAGTCGCAACATGGCCGGTTTTGGAGACAAACGTGGCCATCATTTTTTTTGCAACACTCCGTGAACGAACAACTTTTGTTGGCTTCAACTCATTTTCGAACATCCAAACTCGTGACTGGTTTTTTGATCGGGTTTGTAGGCGTATATCCAGGATTCGTCACCTAATACGATGTTGTATACAGCATTTGAGGATCCTGCGTGGAATCTTTCGAGAGTTCTGACGCACC
The DNA here is from genome assembly GCA_949711755.1 of Leptidea juvernica. Classification (NCBI taxonomy): domain Eukaryota; kingdom Metazoa; phylum Arthropoda; class Insecta; order Lepidoptera; family Pieridae; genus Leptidea; species Leptidea juvernica. Next base: position 4,153,414 of record CATIXQ010000003.1, on the reverse strand, counting down.
AAGTAACGCGAGCCGCTTTTTGCTCTTCACAGAGCAAATGCGGTATCCATAGTGAAAAAAAAATTTTTTACACCTAATTGTTCATGCAAGATTATTTGTATTTGACTCATGCCAACGTCTAAAGTTGCCTGAATTTCGCGGTATGTCAAGGAGTTTTCAATTAAAAAGATTTTAATATGACAGGAACAGTGGAAATATTCCATTCCCGATACTTTTAGTGCAGCCCTCGTATTAGTTAATTATCGATAAAAAATATGGATTGATTCCAACCCTATATATTTATTATAGTTTCAGCTCTGATATTACGTCATTAGATGATTGTTGGTATCAAGATTTAGTACAATACAATACTAGCGACATTTCTCATTATTTTGTATGGCACTCCCGTCTCTTGAACGTAGTGTTTAAATTCTCTTTGCTCCTCAGTATTCAAAGCGTGGGTGACTGTTTACCACTTGTAAATCAAAACCGGCTACCTGAACAAAAGAGTCGCACTCCATAGAGGAACATCTGTAGTTGGAACAAACAGGCTTACCTGATGGAAAGTAAAACCCGCCGCGCTTGTGGCAGACAATTAGTTCGCATTTTGAGTAATAATGCGCTAAGTACCTACGCATTGTTGTATGATGCAGTTATTTAATTTGATGTTAAGGAAATGGATTTGATACTAAAATAATTTTAGAGTTATTTTGTTGAATAATTTACAGAAGTAAATAGGATTGTAATATGTAAGTGCGGTTATTTAAATAAGACTAAAGAGGACCAAAAACAACACTTTAATCACTAAAATTTCACGTTACAGAACTCACTTCACAATTACATAAATAAGATATTATCAAAGCAAGTAAGTAGGTCTTGTTTGCGATTAATGTCCAATCTTTATTACTGCTTTATCGAACGCTGCAACTGGGCGCGGAGGCTGACCGACAGCGAGTATAGCATCTGTAATTATACAATATTTTATAAACTTTTGTTATTAAATGATAAAAAAACTACCTCATCATTATCATCATAGTCTGTGATACGGCCTGTGATATGTTATGGTGCAGTAGTTTGGTGGTCACGCACTAGACTTAGAACCACGTGTAATAAACTACAACGATTTCAAAGACTGGCATGTATGGCTATCACAGGATGCATGCGAACTACACCTACTGCAGCCTTAGAAACAATGCTAAATCTTCCGGCTCTACACGTCTTTATAAAACAAGAGGCGGCCTCCGCCGCAGTAAGGTTGAAGACACTAAATCTTTGGAGCACCAATCAACCCGCACACCCAGAGGTCTTAACTGAGGTGATTGAAAAGGAGCCTCTGCTGCTCGCGGTAAGTGACAGGTCTCCAAAGGAATACATCTTCGATAAGAAATACAAAATACAGCTGTATGAAGAACCAAAATAGGACTTTAATGTTATAGACCTCAGGATTTTCACCGATGGCTCCAAAACAAGATCTGGTACAGGATACGGAGTGTTCTCGGAAGATCTAAATATAAAAATAGCCGCACCACTAGGAGCTCAGAACACTGTCTTCCAAGCAGAGTGCAAGGGTATCATAGAAGCGGCCACAGCTACTTTGGCACAAAAGGTAAAGGATTACTCAATCCGCATCCTCTCAGATAGCAAATCAGTACTACAAGCTCTACAAAGCAACACTATCACCTCAAAGCTAATATACGACTGTCACCAGTATCTGACGGAGTTATGTGCAAATGGCAACCCGGTAACTCTTCAATAGATAAAGGGTCACAGTGACTCACGCGGCAACGATGCAGTGGATGAACTGGCCAGGAAAGGCTCGGAGATGATAGCAATAGGACCAGATCCAATCGTCCCCCTCCCCTCTAGATGGCCTACAATGGTCATACAAGAACATACCAAGGAATTACAAAGTAAATACTGGACGGAAGTGAGAGGCAGTAGACAAGCAAGAGGCCCTACTCCAAGTAGACTTCAGGCTCTCTCGCAAGCTACTAAAACTCCCACGCCAAAGATTACGTAAATTAACCCATGTTATAACGGGCCACGGCCCTTTTAACAAACATCTGTTTAGTATAGGTGTCACCGACAGCCCGCTGTGCAGAGCCTGCATGGAGGCAGAAGAGACGGCCGCACACATCATTCTGGAGTGTAGGAGTGTGGCCACCTACCGGGCCAAACACCTGGGGTCACCGAGGACTCTCCCCGAGGTCATGGGTGACATCAGAGGTCTGATTAACTACCTTGAGGTGCTGGGATGGCAAGATTAGCCGCCCACCTCACCACGCAAAATAGGCGCGCCATAGTCGTCGAGTTGCGGATAGTAGCCCGTGATAACCTATATAACCTATCATCATAGTCATAGCTAGGGCGTGCGTCAGAGCACATGTAGGGGGAACAAAAGATCTACAGTCTTAAGTGCTCATTTTATAATAATAACAAGTTGTCGAAGTACCTAACCCTAGCACACGAGGTTACTGATCTGTGGGATGTTGACTAATACTAATACGAATAATTGCCCCAATAGTCGTTTCCGTAAACGGAAGACCGTGGAGGGAGAGAATGAGTGGAGTGCTATTCTTATAGCAAAGAGCCTCGACCATTTTCTCAAGAGGCTATCGCTTACGGATTAAGGGTCAGTTACAGAAAGCCGGTTTTGGGAACAGCGCGCATTGTGGGGAAATTCTTCAGTCACCCTAACCACCGGCGGAATTGTCGTGAACAAAAATGCCGGCGGGAATATTTTCTATATCTATATTCATAATAGTCTTACACACACACACACATGCGCACACACACACACACACACACACACACATTCTCACCAAACTCCACACGCACAAATATAATGTCTTATTATAAATATTGTAAATCCGTTATTAGATGTAAGTCCTACAAAATAGTATTATTATAACCTAATTTAAGTTCTGTGGATTTTGTGATGTTTTAAATAAATAAATAAATAATGTCTTTGAAGTAAAACTTCTTTAGAAACAATTTTAGACCATTATAATTTAAAGGTTTAGAAATTGTTTCAAATTGCTCAGTAATATTATCTGAAAATCTCCAAGTGTATTTGTTCATTTATGACTACTTTGTAATACATAATAAATTCTCAAAAAGTTCTCAGTCTGACGTTTGCGTCGTTCGTTAATTTTTCTTCGTCCATCGGACAGGCAAAAAGTCCAAGCCCAAAGAGCCATATTCGTTAATATTCAATAGCAACTTATATTGATATGTGTGATATTAATAATTTTATTAGTTTTGTTCAATTATTTATTAATAATACGGCTTTAATTAATGTAAGTATAAATTTAATGGTATAAATTAAAACTTCTCGTCTTTCAACTTTTAGGTGGGACAAACAAGGGCAAACGAAAATAACATTTTGTCTATGAGCTTTCAGATAAGCAAAAAGAGTATATATATGTATCTGTTAATTATTCCTAAAGTTAATTATAATTAAGTTTTACTTCAATTGCGCGTAAAGATTACACGCACACACTTTTTTTTATAAATATCGTATATATAAAATGTGGGAAATAATATGAAATTATAATAACGAGTACAAAAATAATAATAAACAATGTAGATTGGATTAAAAGATGTGGCGCTGGCGCATTTTACCCTGGATAGGTAAGCAACACACCAATGCATCGGTCAATCTTTCAGCAGAGAATTATCACCTATTTCGATAATATTATATTGAGATGATTCGGTGTTAGTACAGAGTCGCATACTTAAGTTCTTTTGACACGTATCCCGGCCCGAGAGTGAGTCCATCGAGCGCCTTGACGTGCAGGGCAAAGTGGAGGGCACCAGAAAGCAAGGAAGGTCGCCCATGCGATGGACCGACCAAATTAAGTCTGCTGTGGGCGGTCCATTGAACGAGTGTTCCAGACTGTCGGTCAGCAGGGAGACGTGGCGAATCACATCTGCCCCAGAAGATATCACTCCGTGATGACCACGACCGCTCTGCCAAGAGTGTCACGAAGAAGAAGAATCTTGAGAAGGGGTGATGGCTGCTTTGAAAAGGTAATCGTAGTTTAGAATACTGAAGGCAAACGAGCCCGCGGACGCTCCTCTATCAGATGGAGCCGTGAAGTAAAAGACCCACCCTCATCCAGTATTGTGATGGATGACTGTGTACACAGTACTGGGACTGTGGTACCAGCATCCTCATTCGACGATGACCACGATCGACAGTCATGAGAGACCGACCGCAGAGAGATTTTTATTGTTTTAAACTGGCTTTAAAGCGGCTAGATCGCGTAGGGACGTCGCTTAATTGTGAGTGTTCTACTGTCTGTACTGTATTTATCACGGAGAGTGTTCCGAAGAGCTGTTTAACCTAATTCCTGCTGCCCAATTCCATCTATATACGACATACCACAAATTAGGATATCATCCCACCGTGTGGATGTCTGGAGTTCGTCCACAGTGCGGTTTTCAAGGAACATTCTTCCACGTACAACCAAGCTGTGGAATGAGCTTCCTTGAGCGATGTTCCCAGGACGTTACGACATGGTAACCTTCACACTTTTCTAAATGGCCAGCAACGCTCCTATGATTCCTCTGGTGTTGCAAGAGAATGTGGGCAGCGGTGATAACTTATCAGGTGACCCGTACGCTCGCTTGTCTTCCTCTTCGAAAAAAAGAGAAGTACAGAACACTGGATAAACTCTACAAATGTTACTGCCCCCGGCGTTCACCCATCAATGCACTTGGACGAAGTAAACACAGTACACGGAACCCAAGAATGTGTAGAACCATGATCGACCAATTTCTCTAAATAAAAATACAAATAATAATTCTTATTACAACCTACTGACGTAAGAGTAAGTTCGTATGTTGTTGTTATCGTTTGTATGGCTGTATAACCGTAATAACCGTACAATTTTATAATACTATAAGTTTACCATGTTTATGGAATACTTGAAAATATAGTTCTTGTAGTTCTTTTTAAATTTGTTTGCTGAAAGCATGTCTACCTACTGAGCGATAGTAAAAAGGGTGAAGCACGACTCAGCGCGTCACTGGATATGGGCTACTTGACTGTAAACTGTGACGAGGGATCCACCAGCTCCGCAGCACGACGGCCGAGGTGGACAGCAGGGAGGGCCGCAGCACTGGTCGCACCTATTGATACAGGATTGATATCACTTTTCGAGACTTCTATTATTTATATGTGATTCATATTGATAGCTTCGTCTAGAACAAAACAACCCAAGCGGACAGACACACGTGGCCAGACAACCTTATTATTACAGTAAGTAAGCTGTTTATAATATTAAGTTTTATTTTGTTTAGGGCTTGGCACCGACTTAAAACCTATCAGTAGGTAGCACATATAAATAATAGTATTTTATTAATATTAAAGGTAAAGGTGTATTAAATAAAATTTCTAGTTATTTGATACATTTCAGTTTTTGAAGTCGGTTTTTTTAAACGAAGTTTAGATGCCGCGCGGTGCGGCAATAGCGCGGCGCCGGTACAGCGCGCGCTCGACAACAGGGCGGCAACGTCGCTTTCACCACTTGTGTTTAATTGTGGTGGTAAATAGTACGATGAATACACTTCAGAGCTGATGTAACATCGCTTGTATTTTTTTTTTATGGAATAGGAGGACAAACGAGCGTACGGGTCACCTGGTGTTAAGTGATCACCGCCGCCCACACTCTCTTGCAACACCAGAGGAATCACAAGAACGTTGCCGGCCTTTAAGGAAGGTGTGATCGCTTTTCTTGAAGGTACCCATGTCGTATCGTCCCGGAAACACCGCACAATGAAGCTCATTCCACAGCTACGTAGTACGAGGAAGAAAGCTCCTTGAAAACCGCACTGTGGAGGACCGCCACACATCCAGATGGTGGGATGATATCGTAACTTGTGGCGTGTCGTGCGAAGTTGAAATTCGGCGGCAGGAATCAGGTTGAACAGCTCTTCGGAACACTCCCCGTGATAAATGCGGATGAAGACACACAATGAAGCGACGTCTCTACGCAACGCCAAGTGATCCAGCCGTTCACAGAGCACTAGGTCCCCTATACAAACGCACTACAGTCAGATACGCTTTCAATTGTTGTGTTTGATGTCGGACTACCGCCGTACCTACTGCATATAACCAACGGCACGATAAACATACGGCAGCGGTCCGACACGAAACGTCTAAATTGAACCTTAATGATTATAATATTGTCGTTGCGTTCGTTAACACATTCAATTATTGAAAACGCGAAACAAGTTGAATAGAAAGATCAAGACGAAAGTTGAAGATGAAAAGACACAGTCTGTATTGAGATTATAACACTACACCACTTTTTACTGGCACTGCCACATTTTTATTCGAATTTGAATATGTACGTCTATTTGACGAATTTGAAGGTTGGCAACAGCTCTGATTCCTCTGGTGTTACAAAAGAGAATGACACCAGATGACCCGTATTAATTGATAATCCTTCTCCATAAATGATAAGTTATCTCGACTACTCGTCTAGAATTTGAGCGTTGGACTCCCAAAAATATATCATTATTGCCATGCAAACTTCCACCGAAAATTAGTTTGAACGAGATCTAGAAAGTAGATTTTTTTTAATACGTCATAAATCTACCGCATTTACCATTCGTTCAATCAACTCAAATATTACTATTCTTATTAACCCTTACGGACGGTGGTGATCACGTATCGTCAAGGGATCGTCTGTTTCTTTTATGCGAGGATATTGCGTCTCACTCAGCAAAGGTGATATCTAAGTTCCGCTTGCTACATCACATCACACCACTTTTCTTATATTAATTAAATGTTATTCATCCGATAATCGGGCGGATAAAATTTTGTGGTTAGCGGTCATCCGCTAAGAACAGTCAAAAATATATCTATACGATTTTAAAGTAAATTAGTATACCTGTTTTTTATATAAGTTTGTAAGTAGCTCTTTCATATTACTTACTGAATTGCTGAAGCTATCGACTGCAGTTTATTTATAAGATCCATTCTGTTGCACATCGTGAAAAGTATTTACTGAAATATAAAATACTTGTATTAATTTTGATAGTAATCTAAACCAGTTGAAATTAATGAAAATTTTTCTTGAATCGAATCGAATGACTGAAAACTGACATTGTTCCAATACTTTTTATTTTTAAAATTGACAGTTTCAGGAACAAAAAGGTTGACTTCAAAGAGTTTATTAGCCCACACCTACATACAAAGAGGATGTAAATACTACGTAAAAAGAGGCGGAACTGCCTAAGT
>CATIXQ010000003.1:4111292-4141688 GCA_949711755.1 Leptidea juvernica | reverse complement strand
CAGATATATATACAATAAATAACAAGATAAAAAATATGCAAACCGAATAGTGGTATCTGTTGATAGTTTCACAAATTATCAAACAGAATATTTTTATCTATTACTAGCCGTTTCCGCCCGTTTCGCTGGGCGAATTTTAAGAGGAAAGAATGTTAGAATTCGAAAAATAAGTAGCCATAAACCATCTAGGATAAATTTCGCATCAAATGTTGGTAGATTTCTGTCAATACGATCAGTGGTTTAGTCTCAAACAAAGACCATTTTCATTATATATATATAGAGAAGATATATTAGTAAGAACCTTTCAGCGTGCTAAGTATTCGTACCCACGGATCACTTTCTCCTACAAGGTTAAAGATGGAATTTTAGATAATTTACACGTCTATATAGATGCTCTTGCTGCTGGGCAACGTATGACAATTGGCCAGGCGTAATTCCTGAGTTTGCATGACAGCTACATCCTATACACCCGATGCATGTCTGACAATAGAGGCTTAAGGTTTAATGCTATTTTTCTCGGCGTGTTCACTGTTGTCACACTCTTATCAATTATTAGACGTATCAATTATTATCTAAGTATAGAATGTTACGCAATATTATATCATGAGTTACTAAATAAAAAACCAACGATCTTGCGGTCTGTGAGTCTCTTCACACATGATTGTAGTTGAAATATGATCACCTTTATCGTCCCTTATTCCTTCATGTAATACCAGAGGGATTAGAAGAATACAACTTGTCTGATACCTGAAATTAAATTGTCTATGCTGACCACTGCAGTAAAAACCGTAAAACTTATAAAAGGCATTTATTTTCTCAATATTGATTCCTTTAGAATTCTTTTTGATGTCATTTCTAATAACTACTAGATACTACTACCGCTTCGGAAAATAAATGGCGCTCTGAGAGAGAAGAAGCAGCGCAAGAAACTCTCCCAGCATTCTTTTTTTGCGCTCTTTTCAATAAAGATATACAATATTGTACAGTCATTTCTATCGCTATAAAATAATCACAATCTAGTCCCAGGCTGTCCGATCATTTAAATATTCAGCAGTGGAGTAATAGATTTACGACAGAGCCATTTTTTTTATAAAACATTTAAATTTATTCATAGATAATGCCTGAACAGTGGCTGGGACTTTATTATAGAAGTGTATACATTTACCCTTAAAGCTATTATGTATCTTATGAAGCCGATTATCGATTGACCCCCAGGTTATGCCATAGTTGGCTGATTAATAGTTCTTTTAAATAAATATTACTATATTGTTTAGACATCAATTGTTTAAGATTTCTCATAAGAAGAAATATATTATATTTCTTCAACAATGTATGCCTTTTATTGGTTGTTGTACAGTACGCATAACAATTATTAATACTAGTTAATAGATCTAGTAACTCATAAGTGTCGAAATTGGGACGCATTTTGACAGTAAGTAACAACAGTACAGCTATTTGTTATATTAGAATAATTACCCTACTTACTTTATCTTTAAATTGTTAAGTTAGGTTTAATGAATCAATATTATTAATTAATTTATTTGGAATAAGGTCTACGAGCTGTTATTACTATAAAACATATAAAAAAACAACAAAAGTGTACCTAATTATTACTAATTGTATAACTAATTATAGGTAAACACCACATACATTGATAGTACAGTACTAACCATCCCTAGCTAAAAGTTATAGTACTTATACATTATTAAACTGTTGTACAACGCGTAACCTAAACACTATACCCCTTATTCATAATAGTCTGCTAACTTAAAGCATTGCTAATCCTCACTCTGTCTTCTTCTATTGATAGAATGAGAAAAAACACTCCTTAGCGGCTGTTTAAAGTTAGCGGACCATTATGAATAAGGGGGTAATAATACACGTGTATGATATATTTTAACCCCCTTATTCATAATAGTCTGCTAACTTAAGGCATTGCTAATTCTCACTCTGTCTTCTTCTATTGACCTAAGTCAGAATGAGAAAAAACACTCCTAAGCGGCTGTTTAAAGTTAGCGGACCATTATGAATAAGGGGGTAATAATACACGTGTATGATATATTTTAACCCCCTTATTCATAATAGTCTGCTAACTTAAAGCATTGCTAATTCTCACTCTGTCTTCTTCTAGGTCAGAATGAGAAAAAACACCCCTAAGCGGCTGTTTAAAGTTAGCGGACCATTATGAATAAGGGGGTAAATTTCTTACAATAACTTAAATACAGCCTAGATTATAAGCAATCAAAAAACAACAATAATATAGTTAAGGTAAGAAATAAATAATATATATATTAAATAGTGCTGCTTATATTTGGTGTATTATCAGACACAATATATTTCATTGAAGTAATAAAGTATATTAATAAAAGAGACATGGAATTTATACCATTCTAATATCTAATCTAAATTAGACTAGATAAAATGACTGGGACTGTGCAATCTACCACACTGGCTAGATGGCGTCTGGGCATTCATTGTGTTTATTGCAGTATAGTTCGTGAAATGAGCTGTGAGAACAAATAGAAATAGGTGGTAGTATTACACTAAAATTTGGATTTTATGTATATCGTCTCCAAGGTTCTCTCGTCTCTCTACGATCAAATTTGAGATGATTTTTTAAGGCCAAGACGTACGTTCGGCAATATTATGATATCAACAATATGGATATCGTTTCCAAAGTTTTCAAGGTCGCAGATAACGTTTTTGATAATATTTGAAATCCTAGGTAATCGCAAGGCAAAAGTATGATTTATACTTTATTTGTTTCCAAGGTTTTCGGAGGTGCAGAATACGATTTGGCATCATTTTAAATCCAATTCCGTTTCCATAGATCTTGGGTAGTTGAGTATGAAGGCCGTTGCGTAATATTAATATTACGACATAGGATAGCGTTAGACTGAGATCTAATTCAAAATTATTATACTCACAATTATTTTCAATTTCATATGCATCTTATTTTTATGTACTTGTCCATATCTGGGACATACATATTTTGGGACAGACCCACTAGCATTTTAAACACCTTAGCAGAGAAATATGATGGATCCTATTTTACGACTCTGGGTGGGTGGACAAGTGCGTAGTAGTACTTATACCCTACCATAAGAGACTTATGCCGTTTTTATTATTGTTATATAAGTATATACTAACATAGATTTTATGTTAATTTACTAACATATCTTGTTTGGCTTGGCTTCGAACGCCTGGGTGAAGAAATCAAAAACCTATATAGGTTCCCTCATGTCTGCCTACTATACTTGTGTAGGTACTTCGAGGCTTATCGTACCAATGTGCTACTGGTACTTTTCGGTTATTCTTATCTTTTATTGGTTTTTATTTATAAGAGCCATTTGAATATTCATTGAGTTGCTGAACTCGCGGGTTTAAGCCAGTATATACATACACATGTAGGTACGTGCTTACCCTCTTATTCATAAAAGTCTGCTAACTTTTAAGTTAGCATGCTTTAGCATTGCTTAATCTCACTCTGTCTTCTTCTATTGACCTAAGTCAGAATGAGAAAAAACACTCCTTAGCGGCTGTTTAAAGTTAGCGGACCATTATGCATAAGTGGGTTAGTTTTTTTTTCGAACTAGACATAGCCAATAGGTCTCAGTCTCATCATTTAAATCTTAATTTTAAAGGTACGTAATTTTAATCTAAATTTTTAAGAATTTGGACACTGTTAAAATACCTAATTGTTAGTTAGAACAAAATCCTGACCAAACATTGTTTCATACAGGATGATTTTTTGAAAAGGATGGTGATAAAGAAAATTTGGCGAAGTCGGAAACTACGAGGAGTCACCGGAAACCATTTTGAACAACTTATTAGTTAGGTAAGAGTGAGATATGAAGGCAATTTGTAAAAGTTTTCTATTTGCTATCATTTTTAGTAATACATTATCTTTGCAAAGTTTGATTCTTATTAGGAACAGCGTCCATTGGTCCAATATTACAGGCTGTAATTTCTTTTGAAAAATCATTCGGGTCGATTTTCGTCGAAAGTTCAAGAAATTTAAAAAAACTAAATATGCAAGTATTTTTTCTTATAAATCGAGGGCATGACTTTTTTCATGAATTTTCTCTAAGCCTTTGTTTCCGACTTGGCCATCACCACCCTTCTCAAAACCCATCCTGTATATAGCCGACGACGGATATAGCCGAATGGTTAGTGACCCTAACTACTGAGCTAGAGGTCCCGGATTCGAATCCCGGTAGGTGCAACCATTTATATGATGAATATGGATGTTTGTTTCCGAGTCATGGATGTTTATATGTATTTATGTATGCTTAATTAAGTATATTGTATTAAATATATCGTTGTTGTCTTGTACCCATAGTACAGGCTATGCCTAGTTTGGGGCAAGATAATTTGTGTGTGTCAATATTATTATTATATATATTTTTGCATATATACGTACTCCGAAATTATTATGAATCTTATCATAATAAACGTATTTCATTATTCTATCCCTACCGCAAAAAGAAGCCTACTAGAATTGCAAAACAAAAATCATAATCTAGTATCCCAAGATCCAGTTATAAATAGTTCTACATTCGAATTTCTCTCATTTGCTTCTCGACAAACAGTAACATTCACAACTTTTCAAACCTTAAAACTTATCTTTAAATTTAAAAGTGTAATAATGTCTGGCTTTGGAATTCCATCGTCTGTACCAATGTATCCTGCACCTTGCCCGCCTTCGACCAACTGTGGACCTGGAGGAATGTACTGCCAGAATAGTATACCACCAGCCCAGAGGTGCTATGCAGTGAATCCTTGTATCAACATATACAGCTGCCACACTCAAATTATGTAAGGATGAAGAAAATGCAAATCATTCAATATATTATAGTGACAATAGAAAGTGCATATTAAAATTGTGTTAAAGCATAAACGTGTTTGAAATTAATCACAGCCTATCGAAACTCTCTAAGAAAGCGATTCACTCGATTGTATGAAACGTGCAGTTAATGATAGATTGACAGATGACGGCTATAATCTTGTAGAAAATGGAGATAGACAAAATCCACTTAGTTTTAAGCAACTGTTCGCTTTCAACTTAGCCGGATTATATTATTTGGTGGCCAATCGCGGTATTGTAATTAGGTACTATTTCAAACTTATGTCAAATGACTGCACGGTTAATACTAAGTATAAACCGCGTAACCGTAAGTATTTACATCCTCTTTGATTAATCACGTTATCAATCCTAAGTAAGTAAGTATTGATACCTACCTAATATTACTATCTAGTTTCGGCGGCAGGAATCAGATTAAACAGCTCTTCGGAACACTCCCGGTGATAAATGCGGTAGAAGACACACAATGAAGCGACGTCTCTACGCAACTCCAAGTGATCCAGCCGTTCGTAGAGCACTGGCTCCCCGACAATTCCAGCTGCTCTGCGTTGCACGCGGTCAAATGGATCGAGCAATACTCCATGTGGGGCCGGACCTGCGCTTTGTAGAATGCTAGTATGTGGGCCGGCTTGAAGTATTGCCGTGCTCTATAGATGACGCCCAGCTTCTTTGAAGCCAATTTGGCTTTGCCCTCCAGATGGCCACGAAATTGGCAATCGCTCGAGATTTCGAGACCCGTTGCGCTCCAACTAGATACCGAGGGCGCAATCTCGGAGTTCGGCAATTAATACTACGTTCTCGAACAATGTGTGTCGTTGACGTGCCAAATGCTCTGTTAAACTTCGCTCATAATTGAAACTAAAATTCCGGGTTGCGTAGTAAAACTTTGTAACAATAATACTACAAGAAATAAGAAAGATACTGGGATCACATATAAGTATTGGTTATTAATTTCAATGCAAAATAACACGAAGCGTGTGCTACAAAATTTGAAAGATGCCATTCACTGTCAAGATGATACTCAACAAGCATCTAGTAGTTACCGTAATATAAAAGCTAATGTACTTAGGTAGTGCGCTATCTATTTGGAGCGGAGACCAATCCTTAATCTAAGATTGTAGCATTGTGAATAAGATTATTACATTTACGATTAATGCCTATGCTAATATAACATTCATCAGGTAATAATGAAGATTGAAAAGTCAAGCTCACTAAGCCTTATAGTCATGGCTCACCAACGTTGTATTTTCTTTAAAAACACCAGCGGTCAAGAGATACGAGGCCGGCCTTGTTGGTAGTGTGCTCTAAGTTTGAGGACGTAAAAGTCGTATAATTTTGGGAAAACTACTTAAATTATAAACTTCTCTCACTGCACCAAATTTGGAGAAGCTAAAAAAACATTCAATGATTCTAACAGCTGTACAGGCACCACTCGTTTCTGATTATGGTTATTAGAAAATAAAAAATAGAGAAATTTAGGTTTCAGGGTATTGTAGTCAACAAGGAATCCTTAAACATACAGACACGATGCTATGCCTGCTTCGACAGTGTTGACGTATCTGTATTTAGATATAACAAAACATGGCTAACAAAAAGCTTAAGCTAACAAAAACTGCAGATGTTTAAAATTCAATAGAAAATTATTAGGAATCATATAAATTTGGAGCTACATGTATGGCGGTCGTGATTGTTACAAAGCAAAGTTGAAATGTTTCAATAGAGGCAGATACGATGCGCCTCACAATGTCTTGCCATCTCTTACTGTTAGATGTCATTAGAGTGCTCTCATGCACGGCCTTCAACGTGTCAAAACTTTCCTCTTGAGCTTCAATCTAATAATCCGTATACAAATCACATTTCTAATCGAATAATGGTAACAAGGCAATAGAGATCTACACAATCCAAATGGATTCAAAATTTATATCTAACTATGACCCTTAAATTTTCCACGTCTTAATGAAAGTAGCTCTTGCCCTACCAGGTTGCCCTTCGTTTTCAATACAAGTTTTCTATTTGTTTTTGACTAAAGATCAATAATTTAAACAGAATTCATTTATAAACTTTGCACGATTAAATTTTCTTTTAATTCCCAAAAACGTTTCTGAAATGAGCAGCAAGCTCTTTTCAATTCTCAAATATTAAAGTGTCTAAATATAAAAATTTAAATTATTAATATAATTTTATTCACCAAAATTAGGATCAAAACAGACACAGAACGGTTCACTTAAAATTACGTGCGAACAATATCGTTGTGCGAATATTGTTCATGACATCAAAACCTCTGTTAGCTTAGGGGCACAGGAACATGGTAGCAACAATTTGCTGTTGGACCCTGCAAATATTTTAAAAACTCATGATTTTTTTATTTCAATACATAATAAGACAGAGCTTATAAACAGTAAAATTATAGAACTCACCTGCTTAACGTAGTTTGACACAGAATAACGCACGTTAGGGTTATTTCTGGTGAAACATTCTGCAGGAAAGCCGGATGGTCTATTTTGAAAGACACTGTCATGGACGATAAGCGGTCTTCGCCGTGTCACCGGATCCAATTCACAATCAGGACAACAGCTGCGAGATACGGGTAAGCATGGGTAAGGCGGTGGAGGAGCCCTGGGACATATGGGCCTTTGCTTTGGTAAAATTGGCGGAGGGCATTGTGGATTGCAGCACGGCAAAACTGGCTGATAGCATGGTGTTGGTTCTGGACATGGGCATACCTGAAAACATTAACTTGTCTTAGTTTCCGTTAATCATTAAAGATAAAATAATATAGGTAAACTATTTAATATTAAAAGTTAAGTTTGCAATACTACTAATAAATCTTTCTTTCAACATAAAGTATTTCATTCCATATTAAATAAGAAAACAAAGTTGACTGCAGACATGAGTTGGGCAGACGACTGAATTATTTCCACTAAATCTCAGGAGTGTGATGCAATGTTTTACATTTTATGATGAAAACTTATCTTTATTTAGAAAATGACACTACTGGGAAATAACTATTGAATGATTAACGTAAAAAAGGCTAACCGGTGGTGGATCACATGGCTCAGGTGGAGGGCAACATGGTAGAACAGGTGGACAGCAGACTGGTTTTGGTGGCGGATATGGAGGTGGCTCACAGGGTGGAGCCCTCCGAGGTCTGCAAGGCGGAAGAATAGGAACAATCGGCGGTACTAGATCTGGTATCACTGGAGCGGGGCACTGTCTAAACCTTGGCGAGCAGGTGCATGGTGGACAAGGTGTGCATGGCACTGGTGGAGGACAGCACGGTTGGCAACACGGTCTTGGCGAAGGACAGGAGAAGCTGCATGGACCTGTACCGCAAGGAATCGTAGGCGGGCACGTTTGGCAGAAACACATTGGGCATGCCATTAAACTTTTAATAATTTTTCATTAAAATGAACCAAATTGTTTTTAAAATTTTCTACTTAAATTTACACAGGTTTTTTGTTTTATAAATTTTATTGAAATTTATCAAAATGACACAGCGTGTTTTCTTTTCTGCATGCTATAAATTTGGCAGCCAGTATTCTGCAGTGCTAGAAAAAGTATTCAAAAAGAGGAAATGTGTCAAAAAAAAATTGTTAGTTCCAGTTGAAGTTTGTACGTCACGTCATATATTTGTATAAATTTTATAAAAAATATAAAATAAATTAGAAAAGATGAGTGCACCGTTTTATAGTTTCGATCCGTGTGTTTGTACAGGTATGCCATGCGGTGCTTGTTACCCCTACAGCACGAAGCCGTGCGTGGCTTCTGTGAATGACCTGGGTAAATGCTCAGTGTGCCCTGGTGGAGGCTGCTCACCTTGTCCTGCTCCTGTTCGTCCATGTCCACCTCCTTGCCCAGCTCCTCCAATCCTGCCGTGCTTGCCGCCATGTCCTCCCTGTGATAAGGTATACCAATCTTAGATTTTACTTATTAGTAATTGTTCTATTGATGCGTCATACTCATTAATGGCTAAAACATGTTTAACCATGCTATGGTTACCTGAAAAGATATAAAGATCACGGAGATCTGTTCATCAAATAAGTTTTTTCTTTTAATATCAGTGCGGTGTTCAAGGAACTTTCTTCCACGAACAACAAAGCTGTGGAATGAGGTCCCTTGTGCAGGAAGATACTTTATGGGTGCCTTCAAAAAAAGCGCGTACAGCTTTCTAAAAGGTCGGCAACACTCCTGTGATTACTCTGGTGTTGCAAGAGAATGTGGGCGGCGGTGATCACTGAACATGATGCGACCCGTACGCTCGTTTGTCCTGGTCCTCATAAAAAAATATTCTAGACTACATATCTACTACATCTACACAACATGTATTCTAGTAAAATAGTCTTTATATTGGAGGGAATCGGCATAAACATATAATTTTTATGCTGATGTTTCTTATCTTAGCCTGTAACTCCTGTGCCGAGGCCGATGCCCCTGTGCGACACGTGTGCTATTCCTTGCTGTCGTCCCAACCGATGCAAGCCATGCCCCTGCTACTGCTGCACAGAACCAGCCGTGTGCTCGCCGAAGAGATGCAGCTACCCTGGAGTGCCGGTGTGTGGTGGCTGTTGTGGTCCTTGTATGCCTGTCTGGTGATCGAAATATAAACAGTTGCGAACGTCTCATTATTTTATTTTTTAACCTTCGTTATTACACTTCAAAAAATTCAGTCAATAACATTTCAATTCATATGACAATTCATGCAATAAGTGGGTACTTAATTTATATGGCAAAACGTTTTGGCTTGTCAGCACTGGTTAAATATAATAAGATAATTGTAGCTATGACAGGGTTACTTACCACTCCGCTTTGAGGTTAACAGTGCCATTCCTGATGGTTTAGTACTAACGTCAGCCATTCGTCGCTGTCTGGGAACCTGAAAACATTAGGAACTTAACATTACAGACGAGGATCGCAGGTTGTAATGCACCTTGCTGTAAGTCATCTATTCTCTGACAGTTTACTTATGAACGGGACCATTTGATTGGGATTTGGACCGACACCTTTGCGTGGTACATTGCCCTTTACCCATTTTTTTAAATAACAATAAAGGACGAGACGAGCAGGACGTTCAGCTGATCGTTATTGAAACGTCCTACCCATCACAATAAGGTACCGCTCAGGATTTTTGAAAAATCCAAAAATTCTGATCCAAACTACAATTATTGCGCTTGTCACCTTGAGTCATAAGATATTAAGGCTCATTTCCCAGTAATTTCACTAGCTACGGTGCCTTTCACAACAAAACACAATAATGCTTACACATTACTGCTTCACGGCAGAAAAATGCACCTATGGTATCCCGTGCAAAGGAGCCTCCCACTGGTAATAGCCGAAGTCGCCCCTTAGGACACCCCTTAGCCCGGAATTTCCCTATTCCTGGGTGTTTCGCCTCAAGTCGGAAGAAAGTATGCGGGTACTGAACTATGGCAGATAGACGCTGCTTCACACATAGCTAATCGAGTATGATGACTTTTCTGCAAGATTAGGTCCACGTTTCGCCAAGCATCCTTCTTCAGCAGCACATCTTCAAAACCCATCTTTTTCTTTTCATCCTCTCGCAACATCTACGTTTCGGCAATATACAGAAATATGATTAAGTAAATATTCGTACGACTGGGTACTAATGCGACGAAATGTTTTTTAAAGGATTTCTCTTTCATTTCCAAAAGATGAACCAGTAAGTTAAGCGTCTTATGTCGTGCACTGGCATATGAGCGTATTTCTTAGATTAGGGATTGGTTTCCGCTGCGCTCCAACTAGAAACCGTACTACCTAAGATCAATAGTTTCTTTATTACGCCAACTATTAGATGCTTGTGTGCATGGCATATTTACACTCAATGGCATCTTTCAAATTTTGTAACATACGCTTCGTGTTATTTTATATTGAAATTAATAAAAAACAAAATACTTATTGATGATATGCCAGTGTCTTTCTTATTTCTAATAGTATTATTTTTACAAAGCCTTACTACGCAACCCGGCATTTTAGTTTCAATTATATTAGCAAAGTTTAACAGAACATGTGGCACGTCAACGTCACGCATTCGAGACTTGCTCGAGTGCGCCCAGTTGGATGTAGTATTAGTTGCCGCACTTTGTTACTACGCCTGCGGTATCTAGTTGGTGCTCAGCGGAGACCAATTCTTAATCTAAGGCGTATTCATTGTCCTTTAAAGTACTGGCAAATCAACCTCTAAATAATCATTCTAATAATCATTATATTTAAAATATAAGGGCTTTATTTCACCGGGAACACCACGGCGGCGCAACCAGTCGCCTCTGCCAACCTAATATATACAGCTCTAACAGGGAGTGACTCACCGGTGTCCTTTTGGTTGCGCAACCAATCCGGAGGCGCGACCAGCTCGGACGCGCAATTTGGGCGCGCGATAACTCTGGTTTCTGTATTAGTGATGGGTCGTTGACAGTTTTTACGTTAAGGAAACATTAACGTTAATTTGCGCTTGTGAACTAGTTAAATTCGTCAGAGTTAACGTACTAGTAATTTATATCAACTTCAATTCGTTCGTAAACAAATAAGCTCGGGCGTGTGAACTGTGAACATTATGCGGATTTTCAAATATATTAATTACATTGTCAGTATTTTTGAATTGTATGTTTATCTGCATAAACAAATATTTGAACAATAAAAACATTAAATGTCACATTTAATGCAGACTGTACTGTAAATATGCTGCACCATTGGTGGTATTACTTCTTCCATTTTTTTTTCGATATTTTTGTATGTAATTTTTCAATGTAAAATAAAAATATCATTACAATACATATCTAAAGTCTATATGTCTAGTAAAATATGTTATAAGCTATTTAAAATAAAAAGTGTCAGAATATTTCCTTATACCCTGAAACAATAGCGTTGTCTATTTTAATAGTTCAAGGAAGCTCACATGTAACTATTACTCTGTATGGTGTCCAGTTTGGTAGCTTACGGACACCACGGTGGCGTAACCAGTCGCGCGTATCCCGGTGAAATATTGCCCTTAATGCACACTTCAAAAATAAAGAGGCTCAAAAATATATTGCTCGATTGTTATGTTGAAATAATAAAAAAAATGTTATTGTGTGTCTTACAAATTCTTATATCTATTTGCAATCATATTTTTTTTTGTTTCGAACTCCGATAAGTTGCACGTTACAGCTATTGCTTATTAAAATATATACAGTTCTAGATAGGCAATCACTATGGATGGTTTGATGTTCGTTATCCTTATATACAGCACGGTATCAGGTATGTTTTGTTATTTATAACCCCTCGTTTACACCAAGGTTTAATACATGTATGTTACAAGTTTCATGCGAATTTCGAATACAAGTTTTATGTAATGTTTTCAAAATACAAATATATAAAAATTGTTGCAGACAAAATTTGTATGAAACTTGTTGGATGAAATTGTTTGTCAACTACCAGTTGTCTACATGTTTATGATCTTATGTATTATACTTGTTGTAGGCTTGTAGTTAAACATGAATAGTATTATTAATTGAGTAATTTATTGAGTACTAGCTCTTGCCCGCGACTTCGTGCGCGTGCAATAGTTACTTTCGGCAACAATTTTTATTTTTTAATATACTCACCTTGCAAATAATACACAACAAACTGCTGTGGTTAATTCATTTTTGAAAGCTACCAACAATAGAACTTTCATTCCCAGACAGGTCTGAATTTTAAAAACGCTAGAACAAATATTTATTTATATCTTATCAAGCGCCTAAACTTTCATAGTGTCTTTCATCTTTGATAATGACGAAAGACACTATTTTGTATTGTTTTTCATCGAATTTTGAATTTTGTTGACGAATTTAATAACTTTCATACATATTTCCAGCGTCAATGTCAACCCCGCCAATTCTTTTATCCTTTACCTCTTGTCTATCTCTCTACTAAATGTCATGAAAATCGGTTCAGTGGTGTAGGCGTGAAAGCATAACAAGCAAACTTACATTCACATTTATAATATTAGTAGGGATATTAAAAGTAGTGTTCTAAACATAGACTTAGAATATACTATCGTATAGATGACCTGACAGTCCAATCATGCGTGACCAATTTTTTGCCAGCGTTTGCTAGTACAATATTGAAAATACTAAGGAGGATTCCAAGCGTGGCTGACAGTTTACGACTTATTAATAAAAATCAGTCAGTGAACCGCTTTCTATTTCTATCTTGCTGTATCTCCATTTGAGATAGTCTTCTCTCTTGAATCTTTTACCTGCCTATATTCTAGTATAATGTAAATCTATGGTTGAATTTTTTTTTAATAACGAATGTGCCACAGGCAAGACACCAGTATAATACATGTATGTAACTTAAATAGCCCTGCCTGGGAAGTGTTCACCTGCCAATCCTGCCATCTAAAGCCGCGTACTTGTTGATAGCTCTTTAAAGATGTTTTAGATCATTTATACGTCTAGATATAGAGACTAACAGCTGTGAAAACGTCGAAAAAAATTGAGGTTCACTGTTAACCTCTATATTGAGCAATGCACGCACATTTGTATTAAGACAAGAAACTTGATCCTGTAGACAAACTGCCTAAACAGTTTTGCGAGGCTATGGTAGAGCCTAAGATTCTTTATGTAAGTGATCAATAGCATAGATAAAAATTAAAAAAAAATAACACAATGCGATATTCAAATCGCGAGTGTAAGACGTAGCTTGTCACGCACACTAAAGTAATAAACCTGGCCTGTTTTCATCTGTCGTCTAACAGCAAGAGACTCAATCTAGACGTATAAATTATATAAGAAAGAAGTATAATGTAATTCAATTCACATGGGAAACAACTTTAAAAATGGGTTGTGACTTAAATCAATAGGTAAGCTACAATTAAAATAGTCAAAATATAATGATCTTAATGTAACAAACTGTTAATTAGGTAATATATAATATTAATAATTACAAATTTAAGCAGAATCTAAATCTAAAAACCTTAAATAATATAATATGATAACTAAAATATATTAATAAAAGCAGTCCCTTTGGGCAAGATTCCAAAGATACTGGCAGCGTTTCCCCTTTGAATAGCTAGACTTATTCTTTGTCCGAGGTAATTGACAGCTCTTCGGTCTCCTGTGATGTCGACTAATCTTTTTGTTATTTACTTAAAAAGCCTGATAGCGCTAGGACCCCACAGACCAAGGGTCTCGACACCGAAAGGGACAAAATCATAGTCGAGCCTAGCCACCTGTACTTGCATGATTTAATATAATCTAATTTGTATATTGGTGAATTAAATTGATGTGTATTATTTCCAGCTCTACCTCAAACAAAAATACAAGATGGAACACCCATTAGTGATATCTCAGCATTTCCATTTGCAGCTGCTCTACTGCGTTCAAACGACACGAAAAACTTCGTGCAAGCATGTGTCGGGTCAATTATAAGCAAGAGATCTATTCTTACATCAGTAAACTGCTTCTAGTGTGTATTTTTTTATATTTTTATATATATCTAGACTATATACAAAACAAAGCTAACTTACAATACTCTGACAGTGGCTGGCTGGCTCATGCGTCATGCTCGTAAACGGGCCGGCAACGCTACTGCGATTCTTTTGGTGTTGCAAGAGAATGTGGGCGGCAGTGATCACTTAACACCAGTTAACGCTCGTTTGTCCTCCTTTTCAATAAAAAAATAACAGTATTTACTGTATGAATGTTTCAGCAAAGACAAGCCGGAGAATTGGCGCGTTAGAGTTGGTTCGAATTTGGCGAGTTCGGGAGGCGTAGTACATGAAATAGAAAGCTTCTTAAAACATCCAGATTTTGATATTACCGAGAGTGACAATGATGTTGGGATCATGAGACTTTCTACTGCTATCGTTTATGGAAAAAATGTTCAACCGGTTAATATCGTTAGTACCAATTATAATGTAGAAGCTGGTGAACCTGTGTCTATAATCGGTTGGGGAAGTAATGCTGTAAGTTTAAATGTATTAAATAAAATAAAATTTAGCTATAAATCTGCGTGCAACACAGAGATACTCGAAATGTTGGAGATCCCAGTGCCTATGTGAATGGCTAGATGTCAAGGTGACATTGCGTAGGGACGTCGCTTCAACGTGAGGCGCATTTATCATGGGGAGTATTCCGAGGAGCTGTATCATCCCTACCATCTGGATGGGTGGCGTTTCCCTACAAATTTTCAAGGAACTCTTTTCAATGTACAACCAACCTATAGAACAAGCTTCCATGGGCGGTGTTTCAAAGAAGATGCGAACCTCCAAAAAAGCGAGTACAGCATTCTAAAAGGTCGGCACCGCTCCTGTGATTCCTCTGGTGTTACGACAGAATATGGGTGACGGTGATCACTTAACATCAGGTGACCCATCACCACGATCGTATGTCCTCCATAATATCTCTTTCCTTCGGAGATTCTTCAGTAGTTTAGTTAAACTACTGAAGCTAGTTAGCTTAATTATCTAGATCAATCGTCTACAATTACTGTCTTTTTCTCAATGCAAGAGTATTTTTTCTCTGGTGTTATTATTACAGAAACAGTGGTTTCAAAAACATGTATTTCATAGATTTCAATGACGCATCAATTTAAATTATTATTTAGAAATACCAAACGTCGATTAATTTAGAATTCATAATGAACACAGCAAAAAATATCTCATTACAAGTAATAATTAGCTGGCGATGACAACATTTATTATGTACTTTAACACGGACGAGTAAAATAAGAAGGACTCCGTGTCACCTTACATAACAGTGAGGCACCAAAACAAGCCGGTAAACGTGTAAATATAATTATAGCCCCACGCATACATTTTCAGTAATACAAGCCAATTGGCCGCCATTATGAGATTTGCCATCGTCTGTGACAGATCAGTTTGCGCATATTAATAATATTTTTAAAAAGACGCCGCGCGTTATGTTAAAGTGTAAAAACAATACTATAAAAGTATTTGTGGATATATGATTATTTAAGGGAGAAAAAATTGTGTATCTGGTATACCCCGTAACCGCACATACACTAGCAAAAAGGTGCTTTACTTGCTAATATCACGGCGCGGACTCCTTCTTTTTTACTAGTCCGTGAATTATGGGTACTTTAAATGATATGTCTTTAATACAGTATAAAGAACCGCATTCAGAAGAGTTACGAAAAGGAGATCTTGTTATTATAAATCAAGACATCTGCAGATCAAACTATAATATAATTGCAATGACAGTAACACAAAATATGATATGTGCTGCACCTAGTAAGGAAGAAGGTGTAGATTTCTGTGACGGTGATGTTGGAGCACCATTGCTGCATAACAATACCTTAGTTGGTATTGCGTCTTTTCGTGATCCAACATGTGGACGGCAAGAGTATCCGGGCATATATACCCGAATCGCAAAATATAGTCAATGGATTAAGAAAAATAAGTAATTGAAAAGAAATAAATAAAGATGTTTTTTATTGCTATTCATAAATTATATTAGTCATGCCTTACCGGTGGGTGGCTCTTTTGCACAGGATCCCGGCTAGATTATGGGTACCACAACGGCGCCTACTTCTGCCGTGAAGCAGTAATGTGTAAGCATAACTGTGTTTCGTTCTGAAGGGTGCCGTAGTTTGTGAAATTACTGGGCAAATGAGACTTGACATCATGTCTCAAGGTGACGAGCGCAGTTGTAGAGCCGTTCAAATTTTTTGGGTTTTTTTTTATGGAATAGGGGGACAAACGAGCGTACGGGTCACCTGTTGTTAAGTGGTCACCGCTGCCCACAATCTCTTGCAACACCAGAGGAATCACAGGAGCGTTGCCGGCCTTTAAGGAAGGTGTACGCACTTTTTTTGAAGGGTTTTTCAATAATCCTGAGCGGCACTGCATTGTTATGGGCAGGGCGTATCAATTACTATTAGCTGAACTGTCCTGCTCGTCTCTTCCCTTATATTCATAAAAAAAATGCCGAAGCAACATTTCTAATTCCGACGAGATAGATTGGACAGAATTGGAGATGTTTCTTTTGGGTCCCGTATCTCAAAAGGAAAAGAGGGTTATAGGATCACTTTGTAGTGCGTCCGGCCGTCTGTCATTCTGTCAAGACCATTTATCTCTCCAACAGGTGGAGTTATCGAATTTGAATTAAAATGATATACTCAAGTCTACAATCTCTTCAAGTTGGGTATAAAATGGCGACCTGTATAGATGGTGGTTGTAAGACTTTCACGCCTTTAACTACTAAACATATAAAAATGAAATTTTCATATCTGATATACATAGAAGCATATAGGGTGTCTTACGTCCCGTATAAAGTAATGTACCTGAGGGATTGACATTAAATAGTTATTTATGCAACTGTAATAAGGGGTATTCTGACACTCAACCTGTTTCGACAATGTTTCGTTTTCTTTTCCAAATTTACAAAATACGTCTTGCAGTATTTCCTCTATTGATGTGTCTGCAGAGGAGGTTCGACGATTCTTGAATCATCTAGATCTTAGTAAGTCAGCTGGTCCCGACACCATACCAGCACTACTTCTAGTTAATTGCGCCAACGAACTGTTTAAACCAGTGACAATACTCTTTCGTCGTTCCGTTACTGAGGGAATTATGCCAGCTATATGGAAATCAGCATTAATATCACCGATTCACAAGAAAGGTTCTAAAAATCAAATAGAAAACTACAGACCTATTAGTAAGTTATGTTTGTTAGCAAAACTCTTAGAGCGTATTGTGTACAACCAGCTATACAATAACATTAAATCAACTTTTATCCCTCAACAGCACGGTTTCTTGAGAGGAAGGTCAACTGTGACAAATCTAATTACTTTTAATGATTACTCAACATTTCATATAGATAAAGGTTCTCAGGTTGACACTGTCTATACTGGCTACAGCAAGGCTTTTGACTGTATTGACCAGAGTATACTACTGTCAAAATTATATTCTCTAGGCATCCATGGGGATTTGTATAGATGGTTTTCTTCCTACGTTCTAAATAGGTCTCAAGCGGTTGTTCTGAATGGTTATACCTCGACGTGGGTTAATGTTCCGTCAGGCGTTCCCCAGGGATCATTGTTGGGACCCCTGCTATTTGTTATATTTATTAACGATATCAGCTCATGCTTTTCGAATTCAGAGTTTTTATTATTTGCTGACGACATGAAAATCTTCATGATGCTTTACTTCTCCAAGATAACTTGAACAGGCTGGATAACTATTGCACACTCAACAAGTTAGATTTGAATGTCTCTAAATGCTTTTTTATAAACTTTGTAGTAAATAGAGCCTATCAGGCTCTTAGATTTATTATTCGTGCTTCACAGAATTTTAAAAGAATGAAAACTATAAAAATTATCTATTGCGCCTACGTACGTAGTCATCTAGAGTACGGGTCTCAAATTTGGAATCCCTGTGATAAAATATACTCAGACAACATCGAGAGAATCCAAAGGAAATTCACGCGTTACCTGTCATATAAATTTAATATACCAATGTCTGAATATCCACAGCGAAGCCTGATGTTCCATCTACTTCCATTAGATCAGAGGCGCAACAAGTCTGACATCGCGTTTTTACTGAAATTAGCCCAAAATAACATTGATAGTCCGGAGCTTCTTAGCAAAATTAATCTTAATGTTCCTACTCGTAGTCTTAGGAAACCGGCTTTGTTTAGCATCGATTCCAGCCACACTAACTACCGGAAAAATAGCTTTTTTTTTTGATGAAAAATAGATGTTGTTCGATTCTCAGACTGTACATGCACTCAAAATTTCATGAGAATCGGTCAAGCCGTTTCGAAGGAGTATAACTTCAATCACCGCGACATGAGAATTTAATATATTAGATATAAGTATATATAAGTATAAAAATATAAGTTTCGGATCAGTATCAACATATCATATATTAAAACCTTCTCTGAAACACGCTGCATCTTATGGTTTAAGTATTATTCCTATCAGTTCAGTAGTTTCTCGACTCTTGACGACAACGGAAAAACACCGCCGACCATCCCGCGGTGTCAGAGCTCCATGCCTGAAGTACAGTTCCGACAGAAAACTGTTAGGCGAGCTCTGTTTTCGTTGGACGTCAGGAAGTCGAGCGGGCCGGATGGCATTTCTCCAATCGTGCTTAGAATGTGTGCCCCTGAGTTGACGCCGGTGCTAACGCGTTTATTCCAGCACTCTTATTAAAAGGCGTAGTCCCTGATTCATGGAAGTCAGCCCTTGTCCATCCGATCCCAAAAAAAGGAGACAGTTCGGATCCGGCAAACTACAGGCCTATTGCTATTACCTCCCTACTCTCCAAAATCATGGAGAGCATAATTAACCGCCAGCTCTTGGTATACCTTGAGGGTCACCAGTTGATCAACGACCGGCAGTACGGCTTTCGCCATGGTCGGTCGACTGGCGATCTTCTGGTATACCTAACACATAGATGGGCGGCGGCTATTGAAAGCAAGGGGGAAGGCCTGGCAGTTGGTCTGGATATAGCGAAGGCCTTTGATTGTGTATGGCACAAGGCGCTCCTCGCAAAACTTCCATCATTTGGGCTTCCCGAGAGCTTATGCAAGTGGACCTCCAGCTTCCTCACTGGGCGCAGCATACAGGTCGTTATCGACGGTTATTGCTCGAATCCCAAGCCCGTGAATGCTGGAGTGCCCCAAGGCTGTGTGCTATCTCCCACGCTGTTTCTTCTGCATATCAATGATATGTTGGACACCGCCAACATGCATTGCTATGCAGACGACAGCACTGGTGATACTGTATACACGGGCCATGCAGGTCTCTCTCGGGAAAACGTCGACCAGTGCCGGGAGAAACTTGTGTCTTCTATCGAGTCCTCTCTCGAGAAGGTCGCGGAATGGGGTATGTTGAACCTTGTCCAATTTAACCCCCAGAAGACTCAAGTTTGCGCGTTTACCACTTAAAAAACCCCATTTGCCGTATCACCGCTCTTCGAGAACACTTCCCTTAAAGCCTCGCCTAGTATCGGAATAGTGCGTCTCGAAATCTCGAGCAATTGCCAATTCCGTGGCCATCTGGAGGGCAAAGCCAAACTGGCTTCAAAGAAACTGGGCGTCATAAATAGAGCACGGCAATACTTCAAGCTGGCCCACATTCCAGCGCTCTACAAAGCGCAGGTCCGGCCTCACATGGAGTATTGCTGTCATCTCTGGTCTGGCGCACCCCAGTATCAGCTCGATCCATTTGACCGCGTGCAACGCAGAGCAGCTCGAATTGTCGGGGACCCAGTACTCTGTGAACGGCTGGATCACTTGGCGTTGCGTAGAGACGTCGCTTCATTGTGTGTCTTCTACCGCATTTATCACGGGGAGTGTTCCGAAGAGCTGTTCAACCTGATTCCTGCCGCCGAATTTCACCTTCGCACGACACGCCACAAGTTACGATATCATCCCCACCATCTGGATGTTTGGCGGTTTCCTCCACAGTGCGGTTTTAAGTTCAAGGAGCTTTCTTCCTCGTACCACGAAGCTGTGGAATGAGCTTCCTTGTGCGGTGTTTCCGGGACGATACGACATGGGTACCTTCAAGAAAAGCGCGTACACCTTCCTTAAAGGCCGGCAACGCTCTTGTGATTCCTCTGGTGTTGCAGGAGAGTGTGGGTGGCGGTGATCACTTAACACCAGGTGACCCGTACGCTCGTTTGTCCTCCTATTCCATAAAAAAAAAGTTTTAGCAGTATAACCGAACAAAGAACCAGCTCCCCATTTATTAGTATACATAGATTATTAATAACATCTGGACGACCGTGCCTTGCTCGGATTTTTAAGAAGGTATAAAACTTAAAAAAAAAAACTAATAGAACTAATAGAACCGGGGTCTTCTGCTTAATGGATCACCCAATGTCCCATCTGAGCTATTATAGTCTTGTATATAGTGGTGAAATTTACCTTTGTATTCTAATGTTACTGAGGCAGTTTCTTATTAAAACACGGACAAAACTACATTTTTTAAAATTGAAACCTAGCTAGATCGATTTCTCGCCCCCGAAACTACCTGTATACTAAATTTCATTAAAATCGTTGGAGCCGTTTCCGAGATTCAGGTTATATTCAATATATAAATTTATATACAAGAATTGCTCGTTTAAAGATATTATTAATAAGAAACAAGATTATTATTGTTATTATCCACGGCTCGGCTTATTTATAGTTAATCTATACAATCATACATTTTGCTAATTTTATCTATCTCAGCTTAAGTTAATCCTATTAACAAGATACGACAACACGACAGATATTAAAGATCTAGATGTAATTCATGACAATAAATTAATGTTCGATGACAATGTTAATGCTGTAGTAAATAGAGCCTATCAGGCTCTTGGATTTATTATTCGTGCTTCACAGAATTTTTAAAGAATGAAAACTATAAAAATTATCTATTGCGCCTACGTACGTAGTCATCTAGAGTACGGGTCTCAAATTTGGAATCCCTGTGATAAAATATACTCAGACAACATCGAGAGAATCCAAAGGAAATTCACGCGTTACCTGGCATATAAATTTAATATACCAATGTCTGAATATCCACAGCGAAGCCTGATGTTTCATCTACTTCCATTAGATCTGAGGCGCAACAAGTCTGAAATCGCGTTTTTACTGAAATTAGCCCAAAATAACATTGATAGTCCGGAGCTTCTAAGCAAAATTAATCTTAATGTTCCTACTCGTAGTCTTAGGAAACCAGCTTTGTTTAGCATCGATTCCAGCCACACTAACTACCGGAAAAATAGCTTTTTTCCTCGTTGCATGCGGCAGTTCAACAAGCTTAACCATGATGACCGTTTTGACCTCTTTACTTGTAGTCCTCGTGTAGCTAAGAATGTGCTTACCAATGACAGTATCAATGTAAGTCTAACATAAAAAAAGAAGCACTTAATCTCATAAGTTAGAACCTATTTTGTGTTACAGTATTGTTTGTGTTATATATTAATCTGAGCTTAAGCAATTTAAAAACATTATGTGGAAGCTTGTAATTAGCATTTATTAATCTATTTTTTGTGTAAAATTTGTAAAAATGGCTGTAAGTTTCCCAAATAAAATAAAATAAATAAAAATAAAATAAATAAGTATTAAAACATGAATATGGGTTTAAGTGTGAAAATTGTATGACATGAGTGTTTTAATACCTAATTATCAACAGTTTCATATAAGACTTTATCTACACCCATAATATGAAGCCTCTGTAAAAGATTCTGAAACAGTTAGCTTACTGCTAATATTAAAAACGCCAGTAATAGTAACCATAAAATTATCCAAAGGAGTTTTATTATGAAAACAGATGATATAATGTTGTACTGAATTTCATTACAACACACGTTTGGATGATGTAATGGTTATTAAGACATTGGGTGTTCTAATGTTGGCAATAAGCTAACTGCTTAAGAAACTTTAATAGTGGATTTAAAGCATGGGTGCAGATAAAAGTAATAATATATTGTAGAACTAAAATATTTGTGTTGTTTAATAACGAAATATATTTTGAACGATGATTCTGATACGGGTCTCTTTTGCGTTCACAGAATTCTATATTTTTCCTGTACCTACTAAGTTTTACCCGCGACTTCATCCGCATGGAATAGTTACTTTGAGCAGCATATTTTATTTTTGTGTTACTTTTCAAATAATACACATACAAACTGCTATTTCCGCTGCTAGCGGCTGTAATTGTGGACAGTCTTTGTAATAGATTTTCCCTGGGAACTTGTATATCCTATTTTTTCATACCCATTTAGGCCAAAATTTCGAGAATTCTCGAAATAATGCTTATAAATTACTTCTCTTCAATTGTCTAAATACAAATTCATGCAAACTTTAATCCCTTATTTAAACCCCTTCATTTATTTTTTCGCAATTAAAGGTAGCCTATATCCTTTTCCAAGCTCTAGTCTATCTATGTACTAAATTTCATCAAAATCGGTTCAGTGGTTTAGGCGTGAAAGCGTATCAAACAAACTTACATTCACATTTATAATATTAGTAGGGATACTTGTTGACCCGTCAAACGTTGTTTGCCATATAAATTAAGTATATTAAATTTTATTGTGAATTTATAAGTATTTAGTATTTTCTTTGATTAACGCGAATGTTACACATTAAAATAAAACACTTTTAAAGGATTAAAACGCGTGTAATTGTAACGGTATTGCATTAGATGTTTGCGTAAAAGTGACATTTTTATTTTAGTTAACCCGAGGTTTCAAGACCTTTCCAGATCTCCCAGATCTTTCCAGAGTCCCCCTGAAAACGAGATCTATGAGAAAAAATCTCACTTTTACGCAAACATCTAATGTAGAACCGTTAAAATTACACGCGTTTTAATCCTTTAAAAGTGTTTTATTTAAATACTAGCTGACCCAGCAAACGTTGTATTGCCACATAAAGTAATAAAAAAATTCAATTATTAAAATTTTAAGGGTATAAAAATAGATGACGATTGATTCTCAGACCTACCAAATATATCATACATAAAATTTATCATACTACAATAATCATTATACTCGATTGCCATATTGCAACTCTTTTGCGTGTCTGTGGATTGATTTGTTTGTATTTTTAATGCTGAATCATAATAAAATAAAAATAATTGTCATGTAAATTTAGGGGTATGAAAATAAATAGATGTTGGCCGTTTCTCAGGCCTACCCGATTTACACACAATTTTTTAAACAAATTGGTTTAGCTGTATCGCAGGAGTTTGGTAACAAACACCGGGACGCGAGAATTTTATATATAAGACTAGCTGACCCAGCAAATGTTGTATTGCCGATATTAAAATCGCGATACAAAAGTAACTGTTGGTCGTAGATGGGTGAAAATTTGAAGTTGTATGTATTTTTTAATGCTGACTCATAATCAAACAAATTAAAAAAAAAATGTCAAAAAAATTAAAAATAAAAAAGAATTGGCGTGGACCACCCTTAACATTTAGGGGGATGAAAAATAGATGTTGTCCGATTCTCAGACTGCATATGCACTCAAAATTTCATGAGAATCGGTCAAGCCGTTTCGAAGGAGTATAACTTCAAACACCGCGACATGAGAATTTAATATATTAGATATAAGTATTTATAAGTATAAAAATATAAGTTTCGGATCAGTATCAACATATCATATATTAAAACCTTCTCTGAAACACGCTGCATCTTATGGTTTAAGTATTATTCCTATCAGTTCAGTAGTTTTAGCAGTAAACCGAACAAAGAACCAGCTCCCCATTTATTAGTATACATAGATTATTAATAACACCTGGACGACCGAGCCTTGCTCGGTTTTTTAAGAATGTACAAAACTTGAAAAAGAAAATACTATAGGACATCTCGATTCGAACCAGGGTCTTCTGCTTTCCAGATCACCCAATGTCCCATCTGAGCTATTATAGTCTTGTGTATATAATATATATATATATAAAACACGGATAAATTACATTTTTTAATATTGAAACCTAGCTAGGTCGAATTCTCGCCCCCGAAACTATCTGTATACTAAATTTTATTAAAATCGTTGGAGCCGTTTCCGAGATTCAGATTATATACAATATATAAATTTATATACAAGAATTGCTCGTTTAAAGATATTATTAATAAGAAACAAGATTATTATTGTTATTATCCACGGCTCGGCTTATTTATAGTTAATCTATACAATGATATATTTTGCTAATTTTATCTATCTCAGCTTAAGTTAATCCTATTAACAAGATACGATAACACGACAGGTATATATACAGAACTTATGGAATATCACTATAGTATATGAGGCGTCATGGATTCATTGGTGATTGCATTACTTTTGATTAGTTCGGTAGCAGGTATGTGTAATTTCATGTTTTATTAATTTAAAAGCAGATTAAACGAAATATTCTACATATTTTTAATATGGTAAAGGAGGACAAACGAGCGTACGGGTCATCTGGTGTTAATTGATCATCGCCGTCCACATTCTCTTGCAACACCAGATGAATCACAGGAGCATTGCCAGTCTTTTAGGAAGGTGTAAGCGCTTTCTTTGAAGGTACCCATGTCGTATCGTCCCGGAAACACCGCACAATGAAGCTCATTCCACAGCCTTGTAGTACGTGGAAGAAAGCTCCTTGAAAACTGCTCTGTGGAGGACCGGCACACATCCAGATGTAATGCCAGCAGCCAGACATAGCCGATTAATTCAGCACTCCTATTTATTTTATGATCGTTTCATATCGAAGGAAAGGTGCCGAATGAAAGATAAAAATGAACGAATAACCAATCATATTATTAGTCTTAAATGTGGACAGGTCCATCAGAGACCAAACCTAATTATCCTTATTTTTATATTTAACTTGCATTTTAGCCGTACCTTCATCAAGAATTTCAAATGGCGCGTCTGTGGATATTTCAAGCTATCCGTTTGCAGCAGTCCTTCTCCGTGAAAGTTTGATTGGAAATTTCGTACAGTCATGTGTTGGATCAATAGTCAACAACCGATGCATCTTGACCTCCGCCAACTGTTTCTAGTAAGTTTGACTACTAGGCTGTTATAATTGCTAGCTCCTTGCGGGACGACTGTTGTGTATATCTTGTCTTGCCATGAATTACAATCCAAAATAAACAGAATATTACATTTGAATTTGGAATCTGTCAGTTTTAAATGATTGTTCATCGAGTTTTCTCTTTTTGGCGCCAATACATTGTACAATATTTTGCGATATTAAAACAGAGTGGGGTGATAAAGAGAACCGAATCACTGTGATTGCATTACACAAATTAGGTATGGAGTAAATTGCAATTTTTAAAACTCTCCATACGCTTTTTATTAGAGAAATGTTTGTGTGCCGGGCTATTAATAGGTTCAATGAGACCTCTTCTGTTTGTGACAGAAAAAGATCTGGCCGTCAACTCAGTGTTCGTACGAATAAGTTAGTCAAAGCAGTAAGGGAAATAATTTGAATAAATACTGTCCGAAAGTAAAAGATTTCAACTCGGGAGACGAAGATAGCACCTAGAACCATGTCGCGTATTTTAAAAGATGACTTAGGACTTGCCGCCTATAATTATACAGGGTGTAAAACAACTACATTCTAAGATTGCAATTAGACCATGATTCTGAATATATTGGCACCGAAAAATACCAATATAAAATATTGTGGCTCGGATAATTTTTAATTTCTTAGTATAAAGATAAAACGCAATCCATTTTATAATCATAACTATCTAATTATCTTTATCACTACAATGACTGACAAAAAAGTTAACAAAAAACTTTAAAAACAATTCTGGAACTTCAGAACTTTCTTGCTAAAATGACAATAGGTATTACTCAGTTAAAGCGAACTCTACGAAACCCTTTCGTATTCAGAGGTTGTCTGGTTACATCCTGTATACCATATATTACATTGCAACACACATACTTGCAAAGTTCTGGATGTTGAGGGACTTTTGTGCAAGATGAAGGGAATACGAATTAAATAAAAAATGTTATCGTAAAAAAACAGCTGTTTAGTTAAAAATGACGTCGATGAAATGTGATGTCCAGGCTTTGAAGTCTCTCCGCCGTTAGATATTGTAATGAAATACACCATATTTTCGCAGTTCTACGAACGCCGTTCTATTTTATTTTCTCTCTGGTTAGGTAACAAAACTCCTCCGAAACGGCTGAACCGATTTGTTGCGTGCATATCGGGTAGGCCTGAGAATCGGCCAAGATCTATTTTTCATACCCCCAAATGACATGAATTTTGTATTTGTATTTCTTTGTATATGTATATTATTCTGTTCCATCCACAAATCCGCTACAGGGTTGCAAGATACAATAATTGTAGTACGATATATTTGGTAGGTCTGAGAATCGGTCGTCATAAATGAATTTTTTTGTGACTTTAATTGGCAATACCACGTTTGCGAGGGTCAGTCAGTTGTTTCATAAAACTCTTAATTATTAAACTTAGTAAATTAATATCTTTATTAACATTTCAGCTATGACCTTCCATCTCAATGGGGCGTCCGACTTGGATCGTCATACGCAAGTTCTGGAGGAACGATATATTCTGTCGCACAGCTCATAGGACATCCTCAGTTTGATGTTATTGGAAGTGACAATGACGTTGGTTTAATGAGGCTATCTTCTGCAATTGTATACGGCACGAATGTTCAACGTGTCAGTATTGCAGGCACTAATTATATCGTTGGAGACAATGTAGGAGTTACAATTGTTGGCTGGGGGGCCACCGGTGTAAGTTCAAATTTTCAAATTCAAATTCAAATATTTTTATTCAAAATAGGATGTGAAATCATTTATTGAAAGTCAAAAAAAAACTACCACCCATTCCAAAATGAATGCCTCAGGCCTGAGAAGAATGGGCGCAACAAACTCAGCGGGCTTTTTTTATCAAAAATATGTTTTACAATTAAAGTAACATTTACAAAGTAACAAAGTAACATTGTACAATTAAACTTATTATTTAATAGCCTGAGGGCGGTCGCTCCATTCCCAATCTGTGGTATCATTAAGAAAGTCATTTATGTTATAGTAACCTTTACCACACTAACGTTTTTTAATAATTCTTTTGAATAACGTAATACTTTTTCTTTGAACGTTTTCTGGGATCCTGTTGTAAAAGCATATATATCGCCCCACAAAAGACTTGCTAACTCGACTAAGTCGAGTAGTAGGCATTATAAGCTTATGTCTGTTCCTGTATATATAATATTTAATATCCGGACGACCGAGCCTTGCTCGGATTTTGAAGAATGTACAAAACTTGAACAAAAGAAAGACTAATAAGATGTTAAGTGTCATATGCCCAGTAATTTCACTAGCTACAGCGCCCTTCAGGCCGAAACACAGCAATGTTTACACATTACAGCTTCACGGCAGAAATAGGCACCGGACCCATAATCTAGCCGGCATCTTGTGCAAAGGAGCCTCCCACTGGTAAAGTACTTAGCCACTTCAGTTTTGCAATTATTTGTGCTATGTCGGTGACTTTGGTTCTCCTATGGATCTCCTCATTTCTGATTCGATTTCGCAGGGAAACTCCGAGCATAGCATATCACTCGTGTGTGATATGCTATGCTGTGTTTACTTACTAGAAGGCCACACTCGTATACAATATGCAACGGGGTTTCATCTGCACTGTTACAGAATCTCAAAATCCTGCCCAGGATTAAGAAGTGTTTAATTCGTCTGCAGTGCACCGTAACGGTTTTGGTTAGGATCTGTAATAATATAACTACCAAAATTTAATATATCATTAAATTTTAACAAAATGATGCAGAGTTTTTGTTGATAAGTTTATTAATGGTCAGAATCAGCGCCCGTTCACATGACGTAAACTAGTCAAGGGAAGGACCCATCCCATGACAACCCCCAAAGACGAAGCAAAGATTTTTAACTGCCACAAGAACTCCACCAAACAATAAGAAAAATGTGTATTTAGATAAAAAGCAATGCTCGATAATTGCCATTTATTATTAGCTTCACTTGTATGTATATTTGTTTGTAACCGACTCATTTGGGCGCGATTTTGACCCACTTTAAACGGCCAGATTTCGTTCATACTTCGTAGATTTATCGAGGACCGATGACAATTATTATATTCAATTTACAAAATGTTATTTTTGTTAAATTTATATAATTTTCATCTATCGCGGATAAGTCAGGAAATGGTGTTAATTTTAAATTTCAACCATTATCTTTAACCGATTTATCTAATTTTAGGAAATTTTCGAATACCAAAGAGAATTTTTTGCTTTTTAGTGTGTTTTAAGCTTTTATTTTTGTTCACAGTTTGGACTACCAAAATCCGAACGGTTGCTCAGAGGAAACCTCATAACAATAAATCAACAGACATGCAGATCAAACTATAATTTGATTGGAATGACAGTAACTAATAATATGCAGTGCGCTGGTGCCGGTTCGATCTTAGGTGCTGACTTTTGCGATGGAGACATTGGGGCTCCACTATTACACAATAATGTCTTGGCCGGTATTGCTTCATGGAGAACTCCTATTTGTGGACTCGCCTACTATCCTGGTATATTTACACGTGTCAATATATATTCCAACTGGATTGTGGCCAATGCTTAGTGACTTAATAAATTGTTTTAATTAATTTCTTTTCTTTAGTTACTACCCATATATTGT
This sequence comes from Leptidea juvernica, assembly GCA_949711755.1. Taxonomy (NCBI): domain Eukaryota; kingdom Metazoa; phylum Arthropoda; class Insecta; order Lepidoptera; family Pieridae; genus Leptidea; species Leptidea juvernica. Next base: position 4,112,717 of record CATIXQ010000003.1, on the reverse strand, counting down.
GCTTGCAAAAGATCGCCAAATATAGTTTTCACATTTCCGTCCAAAATGAATTACCAAATTTTTCGGGCCTTTATATCCAAGGCCGGCAACGCTCTTGTGATTCCTCTGGTGTTGCAAGAGAATGTGGGCGGCGGTGATCACTTAACACCAGGTGACCCGTACGCTCGCTTGTCCTCCTATATGTATCCTATATATTTATGGAAATAAAAAAAAGTGTGTGTGTCAGCTCCGACGCACGACTGGAGTTTACTGTTCAAGAACGATTGTCTTTGAACAGGTACTAAACAAAATCAAGTCCAATGGAGTCGGTTACAAACATACATACAGCAGTAGCTAATAAAAGCGTATTAATTAATTTTTTTTTATAGATATTAAAAAAGAAAATAATAGGTTAGGTTAAAAATTGTCTATTTGGCGTGAAATGCGCTATATATACTCTCCATATTATAAACATTTAATTATGTGCATAGCTCGTATAAATTTGTATCAACTATATTGATAATTCAATATTAAATAAATACAAAGCACACATGTTTATATATACAATACATGTCATATTAATGTATGAATTGTAACATACTTAGTACCCACGTGCTTATCAGATTTTCCGGCACTAGTATTCACACCACTTTCTTCCATAATTTATAGAATTTTCACTTAACTTTATGAAAGTATAATAATAAACCAATTTCAATAATATAATAAAGCTTCAAAATACAAGAAAGTGAAAGGTGCGCGAAAAATGATGCGCACCAAAAACGTTACTATGACATTTTGATGAGCAGATTTTACCATCCATTTTTTCTCATACCGGGCGCCTTATATGAAAATCGATTCTTAAGGAGTAGACTCAAAAAAAAAATTGATTATCTTCTTGCTGCCATAAATCTTTCGTTCCTTGACTATCCGTTTCGGTTTATTTTACGAAAATTGTTTATATTTTATATGAAAAGCTATAATTATTAATATTAATGGGAAACAAAGAAGATTTTGGGTTCATCCATTTATTACTATTATGAATCCCGATGGAAACTATTTTCTTCAAAAATATAATGCTTTGAAAACCGACGAAAAAATATTTTTGTAGTATTTTAGAATGAGCATATCTTCATTCGAAGAGCTTTTAAGTTTATTATCACCATATCTTCAGAAACAATTGTACAAGGGGAGAATTCCTGTTATGCCTCTGGAAATGATTGGCCTCACTATCCGGTAAAACACTAAAATGGCGTCAACAAGTGTGACGCAACATCGCAGGAATGCGCGATGCGAATTAATTCGCAAGTTCTTGCGATGCGTAGAGGGAGCTCGCAGATTTTTTTTTTATGTTTTTGATTTAGTTTTGTGTACAAGCCCATAACACTGACCTTTACTATTTACCTCTGGACTGGCGGCTGTTAAAGTGCCTTTTGTGCCCATTTGTTA
>CATIXQ010000003.1:3928230-4110892 GCA_949711755.1 Leptidea juvernica | reverse complement strand
CTTATTGGCGCTGTTGGCCATATAGCGAGAGTCTGCGGAAATAAAACTAGTAATGACCGCTAACGACTAAACAAACAATAGGAAAACTATCTACAAAATTGTGTACTTTATTACGTTGATTCCTGAAGTAACACGGAAAACGACCAAAATGAATTCAACAGAGTATTGTACGTGTCTCGCAGAAATTTGTATTATACGTCAAAATTTGTTCTCTGAACGCGAGTGGCGCTTCAAATAGGCATAAAAAAATTTGCAGTCAAACATTATGAAACAGCCTGTCCACAATGATAAAATAGTATTAATCTGGCTGTTTGGCTGTCCAGTGGTATTTATACAGGTCAGTGTGGGGATAGCACAATTTCTGCCGCCGCTTCTTTTGTCTTCATCCATCATCATAAAAATAAGGACTTTAGGAGTTGTATAAAGTATAGGTTAGTTTCAGACGCAAAAACGGTTGCTTTTAACAAAGGCTATTAACGAAGCTTTACACAGTTCCCTTTACGACGGGATACGCTTGATCTGACATGATACCTGCATATCAGGCTTACTGGATCTTCACTCGCTTCTATTCCATCGCCGGCAGTGAGATACCTAATTGTGATCTACCTTAGTGATATTTACAAACATGATCTTAGGAAAAAACCTGTCAACCTCCATCTCAATCTGATGCCCTATGGTTTTACTAAAGATACCAAAGTAAACACAGTGTAATTTTTATATTTTATTCACAAAACGTCACCAAATAAGTCTTACATCTAGAGAACCGAGCGCCCCAACGCTAATGCACAAAGTCTTGAGGTTCATGAGACACTCGGCCAATGAATGTTAACAGATCTTGGTACAGCACGTGTAGATGGTGATGTTTGGACAGCAGCAGCCACCGCAGCAGCCTCCGCAAGGTCCACACGCCCCACAAGGTCCGCAACACCTGAAAACATTTTTTTTTAATTAAATTGCAACGTTTGACAGTTTTATCCAGCAGTGGAGGTCTTCAGGTTGATATGATAATGAATAATGATTGCCGAGGGGTTCCATGATGCGAAGAACTCTTGAAGATACAAGACTGGTAATTTCAAGGAGGCAAACCAGTACTCAATAACAGAGTACTGGAGATTACGACGGAGTATTTGGGATAGGATCCCCTTATTTCCAAAAATATTATATAATTAAATTATTTACTCACATTTTTATTGTTCGAAGTAGTTAAGTAGTTAACTGAAAAAAATAGATTGTAATACTTGATGTTATACAAGCTTAGAAAATATTTTTTTTTACGATTTTTACAATATGATTTATTAAGCACAAGCAAATTTTCAAAACTGACTAATGCAACTGCTACGCGGGTTTATATATGTGGAAATTAGTTTAAAATACGAAAGAAGTCTAATTTTGTTCTTTTATTGAAGACTTGTTGTGAATGAAGGTTTTATTACATCTTTGATGTACCTAGCCTAATATGTCATATAACAGAGGATTAAAAGTTTTCTGTGAGACCTTAACATAAGTATTTATTCATAGTTCTACTGTTGTTAAGCCGGCTATACACTAGAGGTGCAAAAGTCACGTACTTATTTTGCAGCAGGATAGTAGTGAATTTTTGAACACATATTAAGACCGATGACAATGTTTCTGAAGCGGTGGTAGTGTTAGAAGCGACAGCAAAAAGAATTCTAAAGAAATCAAAATTGAATTGGGATAGAGTATTTTAATTATTAAAGGCATAAAATTTTATTTTTTTAGCTTTGTATATATATTGAAGAGATATACATACCAAGAGATATAAGAAAAAGCGATAACCTAGAAAAGCTTCTAGTAACAGGGAAAATACAAGAAAATACAAGCGACCAAGAGCTGACCAATTGCTGAAGTTTGTAAGAAATAGAAAGCGATAGTCCAGAAAATAATTCGTGGAGGTCACGACCCAAGGATTGACGAAAACGACACAAGGAGGGGTCTGTCTTTGATTTTCTACCCTTTCAAAATGTCGAATTAATTTGAAACGTCGCAGACTTACCAACATAGACCAAGTATAGTAACTAGACTAATTGATAGCTTCCGTCGCACTCACACGAGAAAAAGAAAAACTTACGCGAGTCTTATGTAAAGAAATGAGATAGAGTGATTAGATTTTTTATTTCGAAATGCGTGCCGGGTTTTTTCAAGGTCAGCACACCCGGTGTGCTAAACAAACTTGACAGCGCTGCACAGATTTTTGTTTATTTTTATTTGCGTCTATAAAAATAAGCTATTATTGTTGTGAAACGTGTGAAATATTATTATTATTTATTCAACATCAGTAACAATTATGAATACATAGTTATGAATTTTATATTTCCTTCTCGATATCTCGATGTTCCAGAACTATGTCAACAGGGTCGAACAAATAATCTGTCAATTCTTGGATCATTTAAACGTCTAGACTCTAGATAGACTATGACAGCTGTGAAAACGTCGAAAAAAATTGAATTTAGAACTAACCTCTACTTTGATCAATACACGCACATTAACACAAAGTGTCATACAAACGTGAGTATAAGACGTAGCATCTCACGCACACTCAACTAATATTCCTGGCTTGTTTTTATCGGTTGTCTAACAGCAATCTTGCTGATAGGTATCTACCTATCTATAAGTAATAATGAATTATCTAACGACCATTACCAATATTCAGTCTATCTCCGGTTGTGGCCTACTTTAGATAAAAAGTTGTACCCATTGTTGACTTTTCTGTCCCAATAAACTTATCTACGGTAATTCATCTTATCCGTACACGCTGTCTGTCAATGGGACGACGTATAGCTTACCAGGGATAGAAGTTTGTATGGAAATTGCAACAGTGAACTGGCGATAAGAAAGACTTATCGGGTATATTAGGACAGCTTCAGATTTTTGACAGCTAATTCCTTATAGTAGAACGTCGTAATATATCTCTATCTGTAGATAGTACATTGAGAACGGCCGTAAGGGTGTAACAATAAAAAAACTTCTTTAAGAAAATTTTCACTTAAGGTTTGTCTTTCTAATAACTACCTAGTTATGAATTTTATATTTTCTTCTCGAAATCTCAATGCTTCTGAACTGTGGTCAAAGTCAAAGTCAAATAAACTTTATTCAATTAGGCTTAAACTAAGCGCTTTTGAATCGTCACTACAAATATTACTTTTATATAACTGAATTTACCATATGTTCGTAAAAAAGTTGAGCTCGTAAGAAGAACATACAAGAAACTCATCGGCCACTCTTTTCAATCAAATAGAGTATTTTACAATGGCTGTAATATACATAACAAGGTCGGCCATGCAGTCTGTTTTATAATCAAATTACTTCTATCGCTAATCACGACCTTAACACATATCATGCGGGGATTGTTCACTAAAGAATGTGATGATTATCATTTTCATTATCAACTTCTTTGATAAGCTTCACGTTGTGTGAATGTGCCTTTATTGCTGGAATAATTCATTTCTGAAATATTCAAAAGAAGAATAGCAATGAAAAAGATAATTATGTGAACATTGACACGACCTGTCACATGATAATTTTGAAAATAAAATAATAATTATGGGTCAAAACGATAATTTTATCATTAAAAAGCATCTTTATTATTATAATGATATCATTCGTTTGAGTGATTAAGAATTTATTTGTGTGAAACACGAAACTACATTTCTTTTTTCCAGGTGAAAACTGTACATAATATTTCCATCTATGCATTGACTCATCACGATATCTCAGGAACCATAAGGCGTAGAGACTTGAAATTTGGTAGGAATATTCCTATCGCCCTGTAGAGGCCAGCGAAGGATGTAATGAAATTCTACCCGAAATAGTTTGGTTTATTATGAACACAACGTCTGTCGGATCAGGTAGAATTCTGTATTGTGACTGATGAAAATGATGGATAATAGCATTATAAAGATGAATCCTACAGAAATTACAACTCCAGCGCATAATTGCGCAACCAGTCTGTTGTCTGCACAGGTGTTGGCAAGATTATCGGTACCAACAGCGCCTATTTCTACCGTGAAGCAGTAATGTGTAAACATTACTGTGTTTGTGGCAAGTGAAATTACTGGGCAAATGAGACTTAACATCTTACGTCTCAAGGTGACGAGCGTAATTGTAGTGCCGCTCAGAATTTTTGTGCTTTTCCAGAATCCTGAGCGGCACTGCATTGTAATGGGCAGGGCTTATCATTATTAGTATTACATATATAGGATACACGAAATATCTTCGGAACTTTCCACCTTGCGTCTATTGCATGTATTCCAGAAGCCGTCTAAATATTAAATCCCTGATTGTTGTAGTTGTTTTGAAAAGAAAGGGAATTTTCTAACGGTAGTGGAGGACAAGGATACGGGTCACCTGATGTTTAGTGATCACCACTGCCTACATTCTTCTACAACGTCAGAATCACAGGAGCGGAAACACTCCGCATGGAAGCTCACTCCATAGTTAGGCTTACCATGGAAGATATTCCTTGAAAATTGCCCACCGGCAGCCATCCAGATGGTGCGTATGATATCCAAGTTAAAATCATGTCGTGCGAAAGATGAATTGTTGCAATTAGGTCAAACGGCAAACGCAAGTTTTAATGCACAATGAAACGCAAAGATGAGGAGACTAGCGGTAAATTCGTCTACTTTAAATAGTATCAGAAGTATAAGAATATTGAGTGAATGGTTTCTATTTTATATTGCGTGAGCCAATTGTCCTTTTTCCCCTCTAATAAAACTGTTCTTAGTCAAAGTTTCTGAAAATAGTGAGGCATCTTTGAAAGTTACCATCCCTTGCGAATAAAACTTGGATTTAATGTGGCTCCTAAAAATTCGGCAAAAGTAGCTAGGTACCAACGTGTTTGTCTATTCAGGATAACTCACAGTACTTTATTATTATTACAATAATATATCTAATATGTAGTGGAGATTTAAGTTTTTTTATTCTTAAATATACAGACGACTAAACGTTTTACTTCCGTTTAGCAGACGATTATCAACAGCTATACGTCAATGGCTGATACAATGTATGACAGATGGCCGTTGGAGCAGTAAAGTCTTCGAATTGCGACCACGTACCGGAAAAAGCAGTGTTGGTAGGCCCCTCCACAAGATGGCCCGACGATCTGGTCAAGATCACCGGAATACGTTGGATGAGGGCAGCGCAGGACCGATCGTCGTGGAAATCTTTGGGGAAGGCCTTTGTTTAGCAGTGGACACCTTCCGGAATTCTAGACAATTCGATAATATATGATGCCTTCTTTACAGATATATCAACAGTTAATGCGCACTAACTCTCATAATAGTACTGTAAAGATGCCGTTACGTAGATCCTGGTAGATTTAATTTGGATACCGAGTTATTGGAATGTTATTGCTGATTTTTTTTAAGATTGCGCTATTACGGTTTCTAGAGGACAAAGTTGAGGTTTAAAAATCTAGTCAATAAATTATTATATAAATTATTATATAACCTATGGAGTAACCAATGACATGATCTAACTACACACTAATTTATATCAAGATCATGAAAGCCGTTCTTTAGGAATAAAATAACATACAGACAGAGACATGGACAGACGAAAATTTCAAAATTCGTAGAATTGGTTTCAGACAGTCATAAAACGTATATTTATCACAAAATTTCGCAATAAACTGTATAGCCGAGTGGTTAGCGATCCTACCTACAAAGCTAGAGGTCCCAGGTTCGAAGCCCGGTAGGTGCAAGCATATATATGATGAATATGGATGTTTGTTTCCGAGTCATGGATGTTTAAATGTATTTATGTATGTTTATATGTATGTTATATGAATTTATGTATTTTTAAGTAAGTATATTGTATTAAATATATCGTTGTCTTGTAACCCATAACACAGGCTATATATGCTTAACTTGGGGCAAGATAATTTGTGTAAAAAGTGTGTCAATATTATTATTATAAACTGTATATACAGACAAGGCTAGAGATTTGTGTACAAGTAGAGATAGATTGAAGATTTAAACCTCGGTTCGTTCAAAATTGCAGTTTTACCAGGCCTGTTTCTCTCCGTGTAGGTATCAAAATCGAAAGTACACTTACCGGCCACGCCAGAGTTACTATCCAGTAGGGACTAGTGACTCCCAAGTACTTGTACTATTGCCTAATATAATTCTTCTGTACGTGTGTTGGCAGTGAACTTCTCCTAAACGGCTGGATTTTAATGAAATTTTCTGTGTAAATATAATATACATATTTAATACAATAATTAAACTACCTCCTTTTGTCTTTCGATGTTCAGTTTCAGTGAATTTGAGACTGGTTTAGATAATTCTCCAACGTATGTTAGTGATCTCCTCCTAACGTCTGGACCGATTTTCACAAAATTAAGACGTGTACAGGACAACGTCTGTTGAGGCCACTTGTTACCTATATATTCTTTGGTTTTACTGAAGTAACTTCGTTTAACAGTGCGGTTCAATTATGCTCTAGTTGTTAATTTATAACATTGTTTACTTTGTGTAAAGAATTAAGTTAAATAATAGAATATTTTACTGACAACTTCTTTTATTTTCTTTCACATGTGTATGTTCTAAATTGTGCTCTAACAATAATACTTTTTATTTATAACTCTTGTTATATCAACTAGGACCTATTTTTGCGATGTTGGATTGTTTTTCTCTAAAAGTTCATTATTGTAAGCGTTCATTTCCTGTAGCGTTAAGCCGCTTTTCCACTGGGATCGGAGCTGAACTTTTAAGGACTATTTGGACTAAATGGTCGAGGGGAAAGGACTCAGCGAGCCGAAAGAGTTGAAATGAACTCTCTCAGTTCTAGTTAGCGGAGTGGATTCAATAAGGAACTCCTTATGACGTTTGACTCGCAATGACATTACATAGCAATATTTCTTCAGAACGAGGTGAGAGGGGCCTACCGAACGAGTACAAGTACGAAATAGCTTTTGAGTTTTCACCAATAGTTTTGTCGGTTGTTTTCCACTGCAAAAGGGTAATAAGAGATAAATGAGGAGAGCGAGCTACATGAAAAATGAACATGTTTTGGCTAGTATTCTTAGTATCAAAGCAACAATATTGCTATTTTGAAATCCATTTTCAACCTGAAAGTCGCGGTTGGTTTCACGGTTTATAATCGTGGTGTCTGAGTGTAGTTAGCAGTGCGGTTAGAGCGGTCAGCCGCTCCCGGGTAAAGACCGTAGTGCGGCCTTAGCCTTCCTTGGGGTTCTTTAAGTAGAAATTCAAGAGAGCAAGTAAATTCGATAACAGACATCCACGCGTCATAGTTTTCTGGGGTTTGAATTGGACAAGGTTCATTGTTCATCCAATTCCGCGACAAATTTCTTCCGACCATTTCTCGAGAGAGACCTGCACGCTCCTTGTATATGTCATCAGCAATACTGTCTTTGAGCACAGGAGTTGGAGTCATCCAACGGACTTTTGTCATAAAATTACATAAGACGCACAAGAGGCATTTGTGATTTTTTTATGAAAAAGGAGGACAAACGAGCGTACCTGGTGTTAAGTGACCACCGCCACCCACATTCTCTTGCAACACCAGAGGAATCACAGGAGCGTTACCTTCCCTTAAGGAAGCTATACGCGCTTATTTTTAAGGTAGCCATGTCGTGTCGTCCCGGAAACACCGCACAAGGAAGCTCATTCCACAATTTTGTAGTACGTGGAAGAAAGCTCCTTAAAAACCGCAGTGTTGAAATATAATGAAATTTTATTTACAAGAAACATTGTACTTAAGATGTTAACATAGTATTATTGATAATCCAATATGTTTCGTTAATTGACATGCAAAATATGTTATAAAATTGTCTAAATACCAAACACACCACTGTTATACGGAAATATGAAATTCACAATTCTATCATTAATATTTTTAAAATTAAAATTTAAATATATTATAATATAAGACGTAAATAATTTAATTATGTATAATGTTAACAAATTAAAAATCATAAAAGTATTTTATTTACATATACTATTATCAAATAGACTAATGCATAATACTAATTCATTTTGTATCGAAAAATTCATTTAAACTATAGGTAGAAGCACTTAATAACCACTGGTGCAGTCTTTTAAAAAACTCTGAAAGGTAAATATTTCAATATATTACGCAATTTATTATATATTTTCATAGACATGCTGTAACAATTTCTACTAAAAGATGCAGTTCTACAGAAGGGAATTATGAGTCTATTTGGATACCTTGTGTTTAAAACCTGGCTTTTTTTGTATAGAAATTACACATGTTTTTGCACAAATAGGCTTATCTCATAAATGTATAGGCATGGCAGCGATAGAATTTTCCATTTCTTAAATAGAGGTCGACAATCTAGGGGGCCGGCTACACAAACCCCCTTAAAAATTCTTCTGGGTTAGTAGCCTTATGACCACATGAGATATGACTTGAGAGATTGTCTGTAAGACAAGATCGCTGTAAGACTAGATCTGAATACGACTACATCGCTGTTGTACTTAATAGTTATTTGACCAGATCGCGATAGGTCTAGATATCGGGAGGACTGAATAGTCATCTGTTTTTCAAAGTACAGGTACCTACAATATTGTTTTAAATATTTTTATTGAAGTCTGTTTTGCTGCCAGAAGTAATAGATATAAGATTTTTTTGAGAGATGTTTTCAATAAGCCCTCAGACTTAAAGGCAATAAACAAAAGTAAATAAACTCTAATAAGTTAAAAATATGCAAACACATGTTTCAATAATAAGCAACAACACATTTATTTCTGAAATGAACACTAAGGAAAAAGATCCATACACCAAAATAAAACTATTATTATGAAGAAAAAAAAGGTAAGTAAAATTAAAATGTATCATTCATTCTTTTCTACATTCAATCAATTAACGAAAACTATTAGAAAGATCTATTAGAAGCTATTGTTGGTGAAGCACCTACAACAGCTGAGATATCGCTTTCGTTAGATATTTTTACAGAATCTCTTCATCCATTGCCGAATACAAGAATATTTTAGAATTTTATTTATTCATTTACTTATATCTGCGTTTTAGGTCACAAATATTTTTTAGAAACTCTATGGCCGTTACTTCATTCCTTTCAAGTTTGTTTAATTCTTTTGAATATTTGCGATTGAATATTATGTCATTATGTTTTTTTCTCTGGACTTCAAATAAAACATTCTGAATTTTATTGTCTTGAATCCCAGCTTCTTTTTTTAAATTAAACATAAATAATAGTAAGGCTGGTTTATGCTCCATGCGAACATTAAGGCGACGGTGCCATCCCTCCAATTTATTATATGTTCTGTGACTGTCTTTTGCACAGGATATTAAATTGAGACTCTTCATCCATTGCCTGCAAAAATATTTAGTTAAAGCATCCATCTCAGCTGATTTAGGTGCCTCATCAACGATAGCTGTCCACGCTTCGTACATGCAAGCGGCAGGCAAAAGAGGCAAATTGGCTGTCATTCTAGATGTGTATTTGCCTTATTTGCTTTTGGTTAATCCAAGATCGGATGCTTTTTTCCAAACTGCCTTGTTAAAGTGATAATAGCATCCGGTTACCGATGCATTCTTAAAAACCATTTCAAATGCGTTAATTAATGCTAATTCATAATCACATTTAAATTTTTTAATCTGAACTCCTAGCACATCTCTTATAATAGTGAACAGTACAATATATGTGGCTTGCTGTTTATTTGGCAGCAACGCATACAAAACTGGAAATACATTTGTACTGTCTTCTGTGCTGTCTACGTCAACGTGAACAGAGAACAATTGATAAAATGGCTTAGGCACTCGTTTAAATGTCACATCGGCGAAGAAAATTTTTTCTCGGTCAGCAAAGTTTTTCATATTCTTTTTTGAAAACCGTGTTGAGAATACGAGTATTTTGTGATCTTCGAACACTTCAAATTCGGACACTAAAAAGTCTTTCTTCACGGTTACATCAGAACATTTGACAAACTCTGTATTTTCTACTTCAAGAAATCTTTTACGCTCTCTATAGAGGACATCCTTCACTGAATTGTAAGGTCTGCCAGTGTTATTTGCGACAGAGTTAGATGGGAATTCTTGTAGAGTACTTTCATATATTTTCTTTATAGATGACATGTCTTTGCAAACATTTTGCTTTGCTGTATCTAACAGAATATCTTCTTTGTTTTTGTCATAATCTTGATCACACATATGCAAACTTCTTCTGATGATATCAGTTCTTTCAATATTTTACGTAACAGAAGCGCTGCATTCCTGTCTCTTATAACATCGCCATAAAGATGTGCCGCTTGAATTGCTGGTAACAAAATTGTACCTGTATCCATCATGCAGAAGTGCTTCATTATTTTTAATTTTTTTATGAATTGAAATTTTATATTCTGCATTTTTATTATGAAAAAGAGCAAATAAAACCCAATGAAATTCACGAAAACATGCAGATTAGGAATGGTAATGTGACAGAACTTTAAAAACGTTTTATACTTTTCTAACTAGACGGAAGCATTGCGGCCAGTACTTTAATAATTGATAACAATGAAAAACTGAATAAAGTAAGCGCACCACATAGGTGAAGGTTCTATTTATTAATATTGAACATGAACATAGTACTATGGTATCTTCGTCGGCTGTGCCGCGCTACAAATAAGTATAGTTAACTTTCATAAAAATTATCCACATGACTGTATGCCATAAAGATATTTAGTCTGTCTGAGACTTAGTCCAATATCAAAACAGTCATATCGCTATTAAGTCCAATCGAAATCTTGTCCAATTGAGACTTAGTTCAATCAAGATCTAGTCTTATAGTGAACCTAGTCATATCGAGATGTGGTCATAAGGCTACTAACCCATTCTTCTGTCTAATAAATAAATGCCCTGTGCTCACCGAGTTGCCCCATATGACCAATCCAAATCTTCAAATCACAAGCTGAAACCACGAATGCATGATATGCCATTAGCGTTGTTTTTTCACCTATTGTTTTTGATACGCGTCTGAGGACAAATACATGTTGGTTAATATTTTTGCTAATTTTGTCAACATGTGACTTGAAGGACAAGTTGCTGTCTAAAGTAATACCAAGAAAATTGACAAGTTGGGCTTCTTTAATTTTCTTTAATGCTGACACATCCATAATGGGGATTATAAACTTGTGGCGTGTCGTGCGAAGGTGGAATTCGCCCGGAATCAGGTGAAACAGCTCTTCGGAACACTCCGTGATAAATGCTGTAGAAGACAATGAAGCGATGTCTCTACGCAACACCAAGTGATCCAACCGTTCTGAGAGCACTGAGTCCCCGACAATTCGAGCTGCTCTGCGTTGCACGCAGTCTAATGGATCGAGCTGATACTGGGATGCGCCAGATTAGAGATTTTTTTATTTTATTTTATTTTACATTTTTTGGAAAACTTACAGCTAGGTTAAAAAATATAAGTTACATACATAATTACAGAGGGACAATTAAAAGTTTTCACAGATAGAAATCGATATATGATGTAAGAGTTAAGTGGACAACAAATACGAAAATTATATAAAATGATAAAGAGACAAAAATAAATTAACAAAATAACTCAAATTTACAATTACACCTGATTGAAAAAGTTCTCGGTAAGGAGCTGTTTTACCTGCCTAATTGGAGTGGTGAACAAATCCAGGTCTAATATCTTAGACAAGTCGTTGAAAGACCGACCAGCCCGCAGTAGATAACTATTTTGTCTATAATTAGTTCTAGCTCCGGGAACATGCAGGCAGCATGGTCTCCAGAGTGAAGCAAACGGAACCTGAAGACCAATGCGCGCGAGCAGTTCAGGACAGTCGACCGAACCCCTCGCTATATTCATTAAGTAAATGAGATCGGCTATACGTCTCCTCTCCAATGGCAGAATATGGAATTTTTGACAGCGCTGATTGTAGTTCGGAAGATATGCTTTTATTTTAAATTGAAGATGACGCAGAAACCGTTTTTGTAACGCTTCAATACGTCTATTGTATATATTGTAGACGGGGTTCCACACTTGTGAGGCGTATTCTAAGTGACTTCTAACATATGCACAGTATAATATTTTTATGGCTTTAATGGATTTAAATTCTGAAGACATACGTAAGATAAAACCTAAGGATTTCGATGCCTTACATATGATCGAGTTAATGTGATCGTCAAAAATTAATTTATTATCAAATACAATTCCTAGGTCGCGAATCGAGTGGACTCTTTTTAGAAACGAATATTTTAATCTATAATTGAATGTGATGGGAGTAGGTTTTCTAGTATATGAAGTTATATAACATTTATTAACATTTAAATCTAATTTATTTTATAAGCAATAATTTTCAAATCTATCGAGATCATCCTGAAGGTGTTGTGCACATTCAAGTGATCTGATAGGAGATAGTATCTTCATATCGTCAGCATATAATAATATTTTTGAATTAAGAAAGCATGAAGAAATATCGTTTATAAATATATTAAAAAGAAGGGGACCTAGAAGTGATCCTTGAGGAACTCCTGATGGGATCAGGATTGTTGACGATGCGTAGCCTTGTAGTACGACGGTCTGGCATCTGTTTTGTACATATGATGATGATAAACCATCTGAACAGATTACCACGTATACCAACAGACTGCAACTTACGCAGTAATAGTAAGTGGTCAATTCTATCGAAACATTTACTGTAATCCGTATATATGACATCAACTTGTGAAGGTTCTGACATATGGACAGCCAGATAGTCGCTACAAATAATAAGGTTTGAAACAGTGGATCGTCTTTTCAAGAAACCATGTTGCTCTGAGCTAAAAGTGTGTTTTAAGCAATCATATAATTGCTTATAAACAACTCTCTCTAAAATTTTGGCAAATAAGCATAATTTAGATATAGGTCTATAATTTGTAACTATATCTTTAGGGCCTTTTTTGTGTATCGGAGTAATGAAAGCCGTTTTCCAAATTTTAGGTACCACTCCCTCTGATAGAGAGCGTTTGAACAACAAGGTGAGGGGAATGACAAGACTCCTGGCACAATTTACAACAAACACTGCAGGGATGTTATCTGGGCCAGCAGATTTGGCTAGATTGAGTGATTTTAATAATTTATACAATTCCTGGGGCAAAATTTCAACATCATGAATATCTGCTGTAAAATTGTTAGTTGCAATTTCATGTGAAGAGTAGTCATTATAATTATTATCTAGGAAATTGGAATAGAAGTAATCATTAAACATATTGCAAATGTCTTCCCCATGGTCTGAGGAGCGCTCCCCAAAGCGTAAAACCGCAGGCAATGAGCTATTGTGGTTTTTAGATTTTATGTATGACCAAAAAGCTCTTGGGTTTGTGCAGATATTTTTTTCTATACTGGAAATATAATCTGAGAACATGTTCTTTTCTAAGGCTTTACCACGTTCCCTGAGAGTTATAAAGGAATTGAAGTCTGATCTGTTACCGTACATCTTGTATTTAGAATGGAATTTGTATTTCTCTTTTAGAATTTTAATGAGTGGCTTTTTATACCAAGGAGGATATTTACGTGACGGGGTAATTATTTTTGAGGGTATATACTGATTTTTTAAGTCGTTTAAGATGCTATAAAAAAAGGTCACCGCTTGTTCAAGGGATCTATAGGAATGGGATAGTTCGAGATGCCATTCAATTACACTCAGCTTTGATATAATTGAGTCTTAATCACCCGAATTATATAAAAACTTTGTATAGGGTCGAGGTCTTAAAGTATGAAGCTGCACAAAGTCGGCTAAAATGCAGAGAGCTGGGTGATGCTGGTCTTCAGGTACTAGGGGGTTAGGACAGGACGAGACAAATACTTCACTATTACAAAAAATTAAATCTAATATTCTGTCATTTACGTTAGGTATGTGGTTATATTGCGATAAGTTACTTAAGTTAATATTATCAAAAAATTCTACTTGACGAATTTTCATTACATTGATTCCACCTTAGGTTCGGCATATTGAAATCTCCTAGTAATATAAACTTATTGTATGGGTTATTTAAAACAAGATCGGTAAGGTGTTCCGGGACAAGGATATTAATTGTACAGGTAATGAGTTACCTGAACTTTGGTTACAAAAATAAGCAGTACATAAATGCAATTTATACTTAATTACAGGCTTACGGCATTGCAATGTCAGCGTCACCCATATAAGAGCACCAGTCACTGCGACATTCGGAAGCCAGCTCTCTTATTACCGCGATTAATACCCCACCCCCCAAAGTTTGCTTGGTCTTACCATAGTTACGGTCACGTCTATAAACAACGTAGCGATCATCAAAGAGTTCACTGTCATGCACTCCATCAATTAACCAAGTTTCTGTCAAACACACAATATCATAAGTATTTAAGCAAATGTTTCGATAGAAAGCCGATGTTTTAGTACGTAAACCACGAACGTTTTGATAGTAGATTTTGACCATCATTATAACAAATATTGCATAGGTACAGAATAGTTAGAAAATTAAATGACAGAATAAAGCGCAAGAAACAGTCCATAAAACCACAAAAATATAAATAATAAAATAAAGAAACTAATTTAATTAAATCATTAGTGTCTACTATAGGCACAATGGGAGAAAAGCAGAGATGTAAGGCTGGCCGACCAAAAAAATACGATATTATTTGCAATTTGAGGGAAAATCTGCACGTGCGCATGGCACGTAAGTAAGCATAGTAATGTACTGCTGGCAAATCGGCCCTTCTGAAACTTACAATACGATTAAAGGGATTATTAGTAAAAAAAATCACAAGCTGAAACTTTATAAAACTATAGCTTACAACTAATTTGATTATGAAATCTTTTTGAGATCTGATTCTGATGCAATTGGTATAATATGAGAAGTAGGGTTTTTTCGAGCAAATATTTTGCACCCCTTGACCCAGATGTAGGAAAAATCCCGCTCCTTACCTAGCCTCTTTGCTTTATTTAAGAGCATCTTATTTGTATACGTGAGGTGATCGTTCACGTAAACCCTGTTTACACCCTGTAGGCCCAGGTCGGTGGGTATCAATGTACGCTTCTTTGCTGCAGCAACGAAGTCATCTTTTAGGTATCTGTTATGCACCGAAACTATAATGTTCTTATTATGCTTGTCATTGCGCATAGGGACTCTTGAAATGTAGTTTATTTGCTCATTGGGGATGATGCATCCAATATGGCTCCCTAGTTTGTCAAAGACCTCAAAGAGATTTTCAGATGGACGCATAGGGACACCCTTTATTTCTATATTGTTCATGCTAGATCGTTGCTCCGTTTCATGCATAGAGATTTCAAGATTCGCAAACCGCTGTTGCAACGCTTGAACGTCTTCCTTAGCCTTTATTAAACCTTTCACTTCTTTGTTGACCTCCGTGAAACTACATGTTAGAGACTCCACTGAATTCTGGGCAAACTCTAAAGAAGTCTTCACTTCGCAAAGCTCTGGTTTAAGTAGCTTTAGCTCGGCAATGTCTGCTTTCATGTTTTTGATATCTGCGATATCAGCCTGTATAGCTTTGATGCTAGCGATTAGCGACGGTAGGGATTCCATCTGAGCAGACAGGCGCTTCAACTCGACGGTAATGCTATCAATATCGGCTGGTGTAGGTGATTTCGGGAGCAGCGGTTGCTTTTCGGTTGAAGATGGGAGGGGGCTGGCACTCCTACAATTCACCAACTGTTTCTTCTACCTTCACCCAGCTTACGGTAGCCACCCTCGGTGATACCAGCACAAGGAAAGTCAAAACGCCCATGACATAAGGAGCATTGGACTCCATCCCGGAACTCAGCATCACATCGCATACACTTGTGCATATTAGGTGACAAAAAAAAAATAGGCAAGTAGATTAGTGTAAGGGTGTAAACGTACTAAACAGGCGAGTAGTAGTAGACGCAGCACCGTGTTATTTGCGTGCAGCACTGACTGATGATTCATTTCTCACTGCTTGCAGCCGTTCAGAACTGGTTTGACTAGAATGTCACTGCTTGTATTCACGTATGTTTGAGGTGTTTATAATTAATTATAATGTGCTATTGTTATTTGAGCCGTTTTTGCACTAATCCGAGTATAATATACCAATACTTTTCAGTTATTAATAATACCTTTTAGCACTGTATTGTTGTACGCTTAAAGTCCACTTATTTTATCACTTTAAGATTATTCTTCGCGGAGCAACATAAAAACCACTACTTTAGGTAACGAGTAACCGCGTGACAGCAATACTCCATGTGTGGCCGGACCTGCGCTTTGTAGAGCGGTAGAATGTAGGCCGGATAGAATTACTGCCGTGCTCTATTTATGACGCCAGTTTCTTTGAAGCTAATTTAGCTTTGCCCTCCAGATGCCCGTGGAATTGGCAATCGCTAGAGATTTCGAGACACAGTATTCCGATACTAGGCGAGGCTTTATGGGAAGTGTTGAAGAGCGGTGATACGACAAATGGGGTTTTTTTAGTGGTAAACGCGCAGACTAGAGTCTTCTGGAGGTTGAATTGGACAAGGCTCAATTTACCCCATTCCGCGACCTTCTCAAGAGAAGACTCGATAGAAGACAAGTTTCTCCCGGCACTGGTCACGATTTCCCGAGGGAGACCTCCATGTCCCATGTATATGGAATCACCAGTTCTGTCATGCTGCATAGCAATGTATGTTGTTGATCCCAATCGATTTACAAAAGAAACAGCCATGCTGTTGGAGATAGCACACAGCCTTGGGGCACTACAGCGTTCACGGGCTTCGGGTTCGAGCAATAACCGTCGACAACGACCTGTTAGCTGCGGCCAGTGAGGTCGCTGGAGGTCCACTTGCGTAAGCTCCCGGGAAGCGCAAAAGATGGAAGTTGAGAGGAGCGTCTTGGTCCGTAAGCGATTAAACGCCTTCGCTATATCAAGGCCTTCCCTCTTGCAAGAAATGCATTAATCTCCACCACCTAATATCATTTCTTTCCCGAGATGTATAGTCTGGTATCTGTTAAAGCTGAGTGTCAAATAGGATATTGTTAATGAAAAAAAATGTTGAATTTTATCTTTTATTGACAAAACAATCACAAAGACTAGGAATTGGACCGAGTAAAGTAATCATCCATGATGTTTTAGAGATACTCGGTTGTTGGAGTTAACAGATCTTGGTGCAGCACGTGTAGATGGTGATGTTTGGGCAGCAGCAGCCACCGCAGCAGCCTCCGCAAGGTCCACACGGTCCGCAACACCTGTGAAAATGAAAAATATTATTTAGTTCAGCCGGAAGAGGTACACTGCTGGACAAAGGCCTCGATGACGCTAAGACGATTGTTCCTGCCCTACCCTCATCGTACCTACTCCAGTGATCTTGACCGGATCGTCAGTCAATCTTGTGGAGAGCCTATCATATAGGCTGGTCCGTCCGCCTTCCGGTACTCGAGCGCCAGTCGAGGAATACTGCTCCAACGGAATCTGTGCGTCGAGCAATGTCGTGAGCCCTTCCCACTGCCATTTTAGTTTCGCAAACATCTGGGTTATGTCAGTCAGTGACGATCTCGTATTGATGCATAGCCTCCATTGACTCCAGCGTCAATGAGCTTCCTCATAAGGATTATGAGTATAACAATATTTAGCAACAATTCGTATCTAAATCTTTAATTATTGACGAAATTCAAAGCTTAAATAGATATTAAACATAGTTTACTTACATATTGATTGTTTGAAGGTTGAAGAAATTGAACTTTGAATAGAAATACTTCAGATATTGTTAGAGCTTAAAATATATTTTTTTATATTTTTACAATGTATTTTATATTCACATGTGAATTTTATAAACTGACACTAAACGTTTCATAATTGGCTTATATATGCGAAATTTTATTTAAAATTGGTAAAACAGCAATTAATTTTTTTTCTTTATATCATGCAGGTTTTATTTGTGTTAGAACTTTTGGCAAAATTCAATAGTAAGGGATGCCTTACACGATCCGTTTTGAGATGGCTAATTTTATTTAGTACTGATATGGAATGCTATGTTAGGCCGTAAGCGAGTTTAAGCTATGTCCTTTACTCCAATTAGGGATTATCACATTGTTTATAACTATTTGTGAGGTACGGGGAAATCGATAGTGTAGAATGTGACTTGAGTCAGCACTCTGACTCTTTCTCATCGATCTGAGTGAGTTCCGAATACCATAGATACAATATGCTAGCGTAAATACATCAAGATTGAAAAGGAACGCGAATCTATAGTGACTGTAAACGATTTGATTGACAAGTCGTAAACAGTCATTTTCAATAAACAAACTAACTAACGTACATATTTTCAATGTGTATGTATATAAAATTGGGCTGGCAGATCGTTTATACGATAGTATATTCTGCTTAGTCTATTCTTTATACTGTTTGAAATCGAGACACTTAGTTTCTGGAAATTGTATAAAGTAGTATTAACGCGTTTTAACCCGTCCGAATTGTTACATAAATAATACTTATTTGAATACTCAAATGAAAATGATGATACTATCACCATCATTTGCCGAAAGACGTCCACTGCTGGACAGAGGCCTCACGAAAAGATTCCCACGACGATCGGTCCTGCGCTGCCCTCATCCAACGTATTCCGGCGATTTTGACCAGATCGTCGGTCCATCTTGTGGGGGGCCTACCAACATAACGTCTTCCGGTAAGTGGTCGCCAGTCGAAGACTTTACTCCCTCAACGGCCATCTGTCCATCGAACTATGTGCCCTGCCCACTACCACTTCAATTTCGCAATCATCACGGATCTCCTCATTTCTGTCATTCGATCTCGCAACCTACTCCGGAAACTCCGAGCATAGCCCTCTCCATTGCCCTCTGAGTCACAATGAGCTTTCTCATAAGTCCCATAGTTGGGGACCACGTCTGCATTATTTGAGCACTTAATTATATTTTTAATACTATTACGCAAAGTTACTGAAACGTTAGGTTTAAGTTTACACGTTAGTAATCGACATAAACTAGAAAGCAAATGCAAAAATTATTAAACTTCGTTTTGAATATAAATGTTCTGTACACTAACAGCTTATTTATTTATTATTCAACATTTATTTGCATAAATAAATGAAAAAGCACTTTATAGACAGTTCGAATGATACGCCATCACAGTACAGCTTATGACAATGGAATTAAAAAAAACTGGGCTTACAAATAACTTTAACACGTCATTGGCACTCATTTGAGTCGCGGCTAAGCCACAGAAGAACCTCCAACATGTAGCCGCCATAAGATAGGCTCATAGTGATCATACTATACCTGGTTCATCCACTACTAACAACATGTTGAATAGAACCCTTTTGCTATCTTACAAAACATAAATTAGCTGACTGTAAGCTTAAGGCCGCTATCCCAAGAAATCGGCAAATTATCGCATAATTGAAACCATTACTTAACGGTTTATATAAAGATTTTATTTTTACAAAAAAGTTGTTCATCATTTTTTCTTTACTTTTCAATCTTTAATAGAAATTTTGAAAAAAATTCACCAAAGTACCCCTAACTTTTACAGTTGTAGCCATGTTAATCATTCAATCTAGATAAAAAATTTATGAAAAATTATTTACTGTTTACTAATACTATTTAACAAGGGTGCTTAGCAGAAACCTCCACGTGTGGGCGGTGGTGTCGATCCACGATGAAACCTTTCTTAGGCGTTCTGGATAGAATGACACCTACCTCTCCGGTGCACCCTGGAAACATTGCGCCTGTGACAGATTTGTTATTGCGCTCGATTTTCACTAATCGCTGCGTAATGGCAGTCCTTTGCTGGCCAGTGGCTAATATCTGCTCCACTCTTCCGGCGGTTAGTGGGTGCCAACCGGAAGATTTTACAGCATCCACCTGCGTCTTTGGCCTGCGCAGTTGATCGCCGTACGCGGGGATGACGGAGTCCTGGGAGGTTGAGCGGGACAGGGGTCGGGGATTAGTTACCCCTGTAACGTAATACGCTTCCTTCGGTCCTGATTTCAAGCTAAATGGTAGCCCCGTGAGTAGCCGCCACGAGGGTAATGGCCCGCCTTGGCGGGGCCACAGGCGAGGTTCGGCTGGTCCCCGCAAGGGGAGGTGCTCAGCCATGCTGACGGGGTAAGAATGGGCGGAGGAACTGATGGATAGGATCGAATCCATCAGCCGCTCATCTCGAGCTCCCGATGTCGCGCAAGAGGCCAACCAGCTGGACCTATATTCCCCTTGCAGCCCTGATGGTTAAGTTAACCATCCCTAGTTGCGGGCTCGGTGGAGGGTGGGGAGCAAGGGGAACGAAAGTGTTACCCGGTAAAGTATGGACAACCCAAGATCCAAAAAAACCCCAAAACGAACTAATTCCCCGGCGGAGAAATCCACCGGGACCACACAGACCTCTGGAGCGTGTTCAGCACCTGCTGGCACCCAGAAATTACAGACCAAGGACCCTAATAGGGAACCGTCTATGGGCACAGACGCCGCATCAGCAGTGTCTGCCCAATCAGTCAGCAGACTGGAGGCAGGTTGGACCCTCGTATCTTACAAGGGCCGAAACCAAAACAAACCCCGAATAGGGGAGAGTCACTCGGCACATGACAACACAGATCGCCATCGACCCAACAGGAGGCAAAGGCGCATAGCAGCTCGCCTTCGCAAGGCCAACGCTCAGAAAGCTAGCGCCTCAATGCCCTCCTCTGAACCCGAACCGCAACCCAGCACCTCACGAGGTTCGGATATGCCGGTCAAGCAAGCCCGGTATGATCCCAGGAAGGCCCCAGACAACCGAGGGCCTCCTTCCAACAAAGCAGGCAGAGTAGCCCAACCCTCGACATCCACCAAACGCACTCGCTTGGATGAGACCAACTCTCCGAGGGGTGACCACAACAGGGCCAAATTGCTAAATCGGCCCAAACCGACATCATACGCCAACGCTGCGAAAACCAACCCTGTTGTGGCCATAACATCTACCACTACAGGGCATATTGACGCGAATATGGCACAGCTTATACAAAGCAAGCTTGAAGAAAAGCTCATGACAGCCATGATGGCCGCTATGAGTGAAGACAGAGAAGGGCCTGCGTTTCTGGGCAAACCCGTCTATGATGGGGGCATCCTAAAACTGTGGTGCTCTAATCTTAAAACATTGGAGTGGCTGAAAACTGCTGTCCCGGAAATCCAACTCCCTAACGGTGACACCCTGGCAGTAAAAAACATCTGGGAAATTCCCAACCGCGTCAGGTGTGGCATACTACTACCAGGTGAATGGAAGGACACCAAAGCAATCGGCGGGTTTCACTACACCACCTCCCAAGAGGAAACCCCGCAGAACGAATCTTACTCAGTACAAGTTGCTGATGGAATCGCGTCTAAAGGACGAAACACTTCCAGCCAGGATAATCGGAGTAGATAACATCGAAAACCAAATAGCACAAATATACGAATTCATGACTGCCAGTTATCATGCTACATGTCCCCTCACCAGCCCTGAATCAGACAGACCAAGACCCCAGACCTGGTGGGGACCTGAATTAGAAAGGCTCAGGAAAAAAGTGAGGAGACATCTGAACCGCGCAATGAACACAGGCGATCAATACGACTGGGACATGTACAAAGAGTGTAAGTCTGAATACAAGAAACGCATCAGATACAGAAGATCAGAAGGCTGGCGTAAATTTTGCAGCAGCATCCAATGCCATAACCAGGCCAACAGGGCAAGGAAACTAATCTCTAACCAACCAAGGCAAATCCTCGGATCCCTGCTGAAACCTGACGGTACATATACCAACTCACCAGAGGAAACAGAGCGAGTCCTGACGGAAACTCACTTTCCAGGATGCAAAATAATGCAGCATATCGAGTGGGTAAATGAAAACATAACCGCTGAGGAAGCTGACTGGCAACAAGCACACAAGTTGGTGACAACCGATAAAATAAAGTGGGCTATAAATTCCTTTCACCCCTTTAAGTTAGCAGGACCTGATGGGATCTTTCCCGCCTTGTTGCAATGGGGAGGAGAAGGTCTCCACAACCGGCTGATCAACATTTTCAGGGCGTGTCTAGCGCATAGATACATCCCTAGGATATGGAGGGAAGTTAAAGTGATTTTCATACCTAAACCAGGTAAAAGTGACTATTCTACCGCTAAATCTTACAGCCCCATAAGTCTTACCTCTTTTACCCTGAAGACCCTAGAAAGGCTGTGTGAAAGAGAACTGAGGGAAAATTACCTTAAGAACATACCCCTACACCCCAACCAACACGCATACAGTCAGGGTAAAAGCACCGAATCTGCACTCCACGCTGTAGTGAACGTTATAGAGGGCGCACTTTCGGAAAAAACCTTTTGTCTAGGAACCTTCGTGGACATTGAAGGAGCCTTCGATAAGACACAATTTACAAAAATAAAAGAAGCAATACACCGCCATGGAGTATGTACAACTCTGTCATCATGTATTGAAAACATGCTCAAACACAGAGTGATATTACTAAATGAAAGTGAGACACAGAAAGCATTTGTAGCTAAAGGCTGCCCCCAAGGAGGAGTTATCTCACCTCTTTTATGGAACTTGGTAGTAAATGATCTAATTACCACTCTAAACGAAAATCACTACTTTACGGTAGGCTACGCAGACGACCTAACTATATTAATAAGAGGAAAGTTTGCCAGTACTATATGTGAAGTAACTAATGCAGCATTGAAAATCGTGGAAAGATGGTGCATAGATAACGACCTATCAGTCAACCCACATAAAACGGAATTGGTAATGTTCACAAACAAAAGAGTTCTGGGTAACTATAAACTGCCAAAACTGTTTAACACCGAACTCCAACTAAACAGCGAAGTGAAATACTTAGGAGTTATACTTGACAGCAAGTTAAACTGGGCGGCCCACTTGGAATCAAAAATAAATACAGCTACCGTAACCTTCTGGCAATGCCGTACAATGTTAGGAAAGACATGGGGACTTGCCCCGAACATCGTACTATGGCTCTACACAGCTGTGATACGACCTATGATATGTTACGGCGCAGTTGTATGGTGGCCACGCACCAAGCTGAACACTACTTGTAATAAACTGCAACGATTCCAAAGACTAGCGTGTATGGCTATCACAGGATGTATGAGAACCACACCTACCGCGGCTGTAGAAGCTATGCTGAACCTTCCGGCTCTACATCTCTATATAAAACAAGAGGCGGCCTGCGCCGCAGTAAGGTTGAAG
The DNA here is from genome assembly GCA_949711755.1 of Leptidea juvernica. NCBI lineage: Eukaryota > Metazoa > Arthropoda > Insecta > Lepidoptera > Pieridae > Leptidea > Leptidea juvernica. The sequence goes on along the minus strand of CATIXQ010000003.1, from coordinate 4,087,742 downwards.
ACATTAAATCTTTGGAAGACCACTCAATCCCCACACCCAGAGGTTCTAAATGAGGTGATTGAAAAGGAGCCTCTGCTGTTGGCAGTAAGTGATAGATCTCCAAAGGAATACATATTCGATAAGAGATACAAAATACAGCTGTATGAAGAACTGAAAGAGGACCTCAGTACAAAAGACCTCAGGATTTTCACAGATGGCTCAAAGACAAGGTCGGGCACGGGATACGGAGTGTTCTCGGATGACCTAAATATAAGAATAGCTGCATCACTAGGAGCTCATAACACTGTCTTCCACGCAGAGTGTATGGGTATCATAGAAGCAGTCACTGCTACTTTGACTCGAATGGTAAAAGACTACTCCATCCGCATCCTTTCAGACAGCAAATCAGTACTACAAGCCCTACAAAGCCACACTATCACCTCTAAGCTAATATACAACTGTCACCAGTGTCTGAGGGAGTTATGCGAAAATAACAACCAAGTAACTCTTCAATGGATAAAGGGTCACAGTAACTCACGAGGGAATGATGCCGCTGATGAATTGGCCAGGAGAGGCTCAGCGATGACAGCAAAAGGACCAGAACCAACTATCCCTCTCCCGCCTAGCTGGCCTACGAATGTAATACGCCAACACACCAAGGAATTACATAATAAGTACTGGATGGAAGTAAGTGGGTGTAGACAAGCAAAAGAAGCTCTACCTCAAATAGACCCCAAGCTCTCTCGCAAGCTAGTAAAACTTCCACGACCAAGGTTACGGAGAATAACTCATGTACTAACGGGTCACGGCCCTTTTAACAAGCATCTGTTCAATATAGGTGTCACCGACAGCCCACTGTGCAGAGCCTGCACGGAGGCGGACGAAACGGCCGCACACGTCATTTTGGAGTGTAGGAGTGTGGCCTCATACCGGGCCAAACACCTGGGGTCACCGAGGACTCTCCCCGAGGTCATGGGTGACATCAGAGGTTTGATACATTACCTTGAGGAACTGGGGTGGCAGGAGTAGCCGCCCTCCTCACCACGCAAAATAGGCGCGCTGTAGTCGTCGAGTTGCGGATAATAGCCCGTGATAACCTATAACCTATAATACTATTTAACATGACATAGTTTTGTTATTTTTGTAAAGAAAATTGTATTGTTTGTGATAAATTAAAAATTCTTCTAATTCTGAATTAAAACTATTGCGATTTCGTGTGAGAGAGCCGCCTAGCTCTGCTCAATTTCTCAAGGCCGTTCGGTCCCTAGCATTGACATAATCTTTGATTTTATTTTTAAAGTCATTTAGCAGCTGAAATTATGCTAAGCTAAAGCTAAGATAGCCCAATGTATATTTTGTCAATTTCACCTTTTACATTCAGCTTAGTTTTACGTAATTAAAGTCTGAATAAAGTACGCTATAGATTTCAGCCTAAGTCATATCGTGTCGTGTGTAACAGGCGATATTTAAATAATAAAGGTAATCTCACATTAGATGTTTTCAAAACTTTTGCTAAAAGCACAATTTCAAGCCTATTATCATCAATCATTTATATATGAAATATTTATGATTGGTTTTATACATTCTTATTTAATGTAATACTCCAACTATGTAATACAATATACGTTACTATCTAACTTAAAACTTAACATTGATTATTAATGATCTGTCTTTAATTAATATTAAATATAGATAAGAAGAAAATTAATTATAGATAAAAATCTGATTTTAATGTATTTATTTATTTAATGTACATTTGCTTAATAAATATTATTGTACAAAAATATTCGAGGTCATTTGACTGTTTGGTTTTTTTTGTGTTTTTAATTTTTTTTTTGTTGTTAATGCGCCATACTGCAATTAAATATACCTACTAGGAATGCAACACAGCATTCACATTTGAAGAAACCAAAGTTTCTGCCTTTTATTCTTCGACAAGCAATTTTGGTGGTGAAAAGCAGATCATCCTTTTGTAATTTTTAGCAGGCCAGATGATCTATAGTTACATATAAGCCTTACATAATTAATACGTCTAGATGGAGTCTCTAGCTGTTAGACAACCGAAAAAAACAGGCCAGGAATATTCGTTTAGTGTGCGTGACAAGCTACGGCTTACACTCGCGATTTGTATGACACTTTGTGTTAGTGTACGTGAATTGCTCAAAATAGAGGTTAACTGTCAACCTCAATTTTTTTTGGACGTTTTCACGTCTGCAGTTTGTCTTTCTAGACGTATATATAGATCATTTCTAAGGTGTAATGTTATAAATAATATAATATATAATATTAGAATTTTGATTTAGTACTCAAGCCCCGAGTAGGCTTATTAGTGAGTAACAAATGTGTAAGTTTTTAAAAGTCACAAATTTTCCTTAAGTTAAGTTAATTTTATATATAAGAAAACTTACGTTTTTATGATAGGTACAACGTTCACACCAAAAGATAATTCTTTCATTCAAAGAACTTATTTATTAGAAAATATTGTTCAAAGATTAACGTTTACAGTTTAAATCGTGACAGACTAGATTTTATTTAATTTTTTAATTAGTAATGTCAATTTCATAGCCGTCTAGATATTTAAAACATTCATTCATTTCGTTTCATTTCATCACTAGGCATTATTTGAGTAACTGAATGAAAAATTCAAAATTTTAGTGCAATTTCTTTTAAAATCATAAAGAATTTAAAAAAAATAATAAAATTTCTGTGCTAGATTAACCATCAAAATGGTATTTCCATGCTACAAGTACGATTCACCAAGACCTTGGAAGAGTTGGGAATTACGAGGAGGAATTTTATATACTGATTGTCACTGTTTGAGACGCAACGGTCTGCAATATGACTGTCGCAGAACGGGATGCCAGAACTCACCTTGTTGTGAAACATTGCCAGCTCCAAAATGTGTTCCGGCCGACATAGCATGTATGAAACACAAGTCAAACCCACACGCAGAGCCATTACTTCAAATTTGTAAAATGAGAAAATATTAATTGATAATAACAACAGTTAAGTGTGGCTATACCCTGGAATCATCGACCTTTTTCAAGGATCATACTGGCTGAAAACAGTTCTAGAAGAAAACATAAATCAAACGTAGAACCGAAAAATGTCCCAACCATCTGACAGAAGATCATTTTTATTTGAGGAATGACCTCGAAATTATTATAAATTTTTATAAACATTTTAATATTAAATCAAAATTTAAAAGTGAGAATTAACTTCTAAAAATCAATAAAATCAGAAAAATTGAAAAATAACAAGCGTCAGCTCTTTTCTTTACAACTTTATTATTCTAAGTGAAGGTTGAAGATGTAAGTATTATAAATAATATTGCATGTAAGTATCGAAACGTACAAATATTTAAATATGTTTATCTAATTTTTAGGTGTTCGCCATGTGGTCCCATGGTGTGCTATAAGTACGAAGACTGTGGACCCCCGGTAAGGCTACATCCGTACAAAAAGACGGCTTGCTTCGCGTCTAGTCTAGTGGCTTGCATCCTGGCTACTTCCTAGTATACACGGTGGCCGCACTAGTCATTTTACTGCTGGCAAAATAGCCTTTAAACTGTTTCTTACAGAAAATTCTTTATTAATTAATATTAACCATTTCACGGCCCTGCCCATCATTTGGGTTCATGAAATAAGACAACTCTTCTCATAGTTTCTTTAAAAAAACTGCATTCTTATGGAGTTAATTGTTTGGATTACAGAGGTACTTTTAAAAACTGATACAATAACTATTTCATCCATTTTCTTCAACAAAAATACAACACGTTTAACTTCGATAGACGATTAGCTAGGCGACATTCTCGAACGTTCGTTTTACTAAACTAATCGCTTGGTGACTTGCTAGTCTCTAGGCGCTAAGCAAGCCTCTAAAGTTATATGCTTTCAAACTCAATTAAATTATTCCTATATTACACAGCTTCAGTGTCTCCCGAGATCAGCGTTCAAACGTAATGGCTTGCAAGATTGCCAATACTTTCAACAAGGATCAATACGATATTTATGTCGAGCAGCCCCATGCTGTCCAAAGCCATGCCCACCGCCCTGTCCGCCGTGTGTTCGACGACCTCCTCCTGGCAAGACTTACGTGACGCGATTCAGTGACTTCGACCTAATTTCACAATGGTAAAATTAAAGAATGGGCGCCACTTCAGCTGCAAAGCGGCTGCAAACAGCACCGGTAATAATATTTCTTTACATCACGGCGGATGTTGGGAGGTGTGTAATGAATTAATCTAATACAATAATTGCTGTCCCACAGAAAGGTCGATCGGCTGATTCATCTCCACTTGCGGCAGAGGATGGCGCAGAAAAAAAGAGCGAAAAAGAAAATCAACTCAAAAGAACGAAAAGCAGAGAGCTTCGTGGTGGAATAATGTATTATAGTTGTCACTGTATCAAGCGCAACGGATTACAACATGATTGTAGGCGAACTGGATGTGGCGGCGAGCCACCCTGTTTAGTTTTACCAGATCCCTTGTGTGCGCCAAGTCAATTAGCACGTGCCAGAGGTCTTGCTGACCCTGCTCCTCTTGCAGCACACTACAGAGCGCAAGCGGGTGGGCCAAGTGCATCAGCTGATGCTTCTGGTGCCTCCGGTGGAAGTGGGAAACGCTTTATCGTGTGTGAACTGAAAGGCATACTTCCGGAAAGTCAAACGGACAAGAGCAGTAAATGTTGTAAGTGTCCCCAAATTTCAAAGATTCCTTCTCTATCACAAAATATAGCTTCAGAACATCTAAAAAACAAGGTTTGCTCCTGCAAATGTAATGGTGAAGAGCAATCTAATACGTCTCCAGTATTTCTTCTGAACGAGAAAACTATGGATACTATAATGAATCGGTTTGAAAGGAAAGAAATAGCTTCGGATGAGGTTGTTATTGGACCTGGTGGTCGACCACGAAAGCTAAAGCCCCCAGTCCAAAAAGAAGAATGTACTCGACCAGGCTGTGTGCATTGGAAGCCGCCACCTCCATGTGTTTGGGATGCTCCCTGTAAGGCAGACTGCTTTGAAGCTCATCCGGGCATTCAACCTGGTCGTAATCCACTAACCGGAGGTGGTGGCTCCAATACATACTCTGGTGGTAAGCAAATTGAAAAATACAGAATCCTTAAATTGTGTGAATGACTTTTACCAGGTTGCTCTTCGAAGGCTGGAGGCCCCACATCCAGTGAAAACCCAAGTGCTGCTGCAGGCTTACCCGTTTTAGTGATGAAACTTTGTTAAGATGAGACTTTACCCCGACTAAGTTATGTGCATCTTAATATGATACAATCAATAAGTGCAATAAACATTTATTACAATTGTCTATTTGTTTATTATTGTAGAAATACATAGGTTTTTTCATATAAGGTGACAAACTGGCAAAGGGCTCATAAGATGGAACGGGGCGAGGTGAGCGCCCATGCACGTGCATACAAGAGATGCGTTGCCGGCCTTTAAGATGCATGTATGCAATAAGCTCGAAGGTCACTACGCCGTAAAGGTTCAGGAAAACAGCCAGCAATAGATTCCACAGTTGCTGTGTCAGGCATAAAATTTCTCGCAAAACGCATGGTTGTACAATTCCAGACGTCAACAAATGCGGTAGATGTACAGAGAACTCGCATCTCTACGCAACGCCAAAGAATCCTGTTATTAATTGTAATTGCAGTGTATGAGTAATTAATTTATGAAGTACAAATATCTTGATCAAATAAATTACTTGAGCTTTTTTCGATTTCGAAACTCAAAGATAATTTAAACACTACGTTCAAGAGACGGGAGTGCCATACAAAATAATGAGAAATATCACTTGTATTGTATTACACTATCTTGTTACCAACATAATCAACTAATGACGTAATACCAGAGCTGCCAATAAAATAAATATAAAGGGTTGGAATCAATACATAATTTTTATCGATAATTAATATATAAGCTAAGCAAAGTCTTACTAGTTTAAACTAAGGGATCCGTTTTAGTTATCTCAAAGAAAAAAACAATTAACATAATTAATATTTTATTAATATTTTTTTTTGTTTAGCGTTGTAGTGTAGTAGTTAGACAGTCTTTGGTATTCGTTTTTCAGATGTTGCAATAAAGTCGTAGGCGAGGGTCCTGAATCTGAAATTATAATAGAATACATATTAGCAGAAGTTAGTTAAAACTAATTTTTAGGCTTTAAATATTTTTTTGCACATCAAAACCACAATATAATATAATAAAAAGGATTTCAAAGGTAATTAAACTTATTAATCAAAAATATAGGTACCATAAATATAAAATAAATAAAAATAAATATAATAATAATTTAAAATAAAATATCGACAATCGATAAAAAAGTGTCAAACACTACAGATAGATTATAATATTATAATTTTTATTCTAGATGAATTAAATCAATACTTTATCACTTTTAATCACTTTAAGCATTCTTTATTAGCTTATTATTTGTTCATACGAGTAATAGGGATTCGCCGGTTCTGGCTCACAGTAGTGGGGGTTCGCCGAAAAAAAAAAAAGAAGTTTGGTGTCAAACTGGGGGTTTTGATGTATTTCCGAGCGATTGCGCTGGTCCGTTTTTCGATATCTCTTATAGTTACAAAGTTAGCTTTTTAAGTTAAACAGATCCATACTCATTACTAATCAGTGGTAACTAACCTAATGATTGGTGAGCGACTCAATGTCGATTCTTTGAAAGTGATAGATGTAATTAGTAAATTACCTCTCACATTCGTTACTACGATTAAAACGACAGTTTTGTGCTGTGTTTATTATTAAGTTAACAGATGATATAAATAAAGTATATAATAAAACATCGTTGCAGATTGTATCATTTTAAAAATATTTGATGAAATCATTCAAACTCCTCTTATTAAACTTAAAGTATAGGTACATTAAACAGTACTCGCAACACATGCTGCGGTAAATAAATTCTTTACTCTTGTAGTATTGTGGATATACATTCTGCAATTGCTTTGTAAAAACCTCAGCTGGAATCCCTGACTTGGACGATCATATGAATTGAAGTATTGTCCAATACCCTGCTCACCAATGTGTATTGCAACCTAGTGAAAGCCTGGCTTATTTTCACTATCTACATTGTTGACAATATAACAGGGCGTTACAACGTATATCGACAATCGGTTTGCTGCGTAAACATTATTTTGAATACTGAGATTAATTTTCTTTAAATTTCATTGCATTCATATTACCGTCGAATAATGTATTTAAAAGTTATTGGATTACAACTTACAATAAAACAAAACATCATTTTAAGTACATATTTAATTTCAATATTATAAGGCAATATAGTAGTAAGTTTAACTAAAACTATTACACACCTTTACAAACGATCAAACATAAACATAACTGCGGTAATCTACTGAAATATTATGATTTTTATCAATTTTATTGTACAACTTGAGTTAAGTGATAAAGCTCTTTGTCATTTTCTTAATGTAACAAATTTTGAGATAAATAAAATACACTTTAGTTTCTGTGATTATTTCCTTTCGCGAATATATCAACAATTCGACCATCAGATTTCCTCATCGGGTCATTAATTATTTTTAGTATTAGTTTAAGATTTTTCTTTCGCCAAACATATTATAGAGATCAGGTAGTTATATCTTGAAACTAATTGACATGGTTGAGATTGTATAAAGGTTGCAATTCATCAAAGCATCAGGTGATTTAGATACAATTTGTGTCACTGACATCATTCAAAAATATTATAAAATTATTTACGAAAACTGATTTTCCACACCCACACACAGTGCACCCTCTACTACAAAAAGGTTTCATATAATATAATGAGACAATTTATTGTTAAACTACCATTTATTGATTATATTTAAATAGAACTATTTATAAGTAAAACAATATACAGTACCTACATCATAACTTACTCCACAAGTTATATATCTAAATAAAAGATGTATCTACTCTCATTCTTTTCAAAAAAAAAAAATCAAACTTAAAACTTATATAACATTTATTTTATTTTATGATGACTCCAAGCTAAGGTATCAATATAATTTGCTTAATATACCGTTTGGTATGACAAAGTAGAATTATTTATTCGTTGAGTGAAAATATTATGCTTTATTGACTTAAATCTATGCATTGAACAATATTCATTCTTATTTTTGAAATAGGCATTATTCATTTTCATATACTTACTTAGTAACACTTATAAAATTTGGAGTTGCAATTTCCCGCAACATCTTACGCATATATTTAGATCTAAGTCCTAGGAATTCATTAAATATGTTAACTTTGTTCCATCTTTAAAATAGCCTAACTTCTTATTATTGAGTTTTAGATAACAAAACATTTGTTCTGCATTGTCAGATGTTTCGAAACGCAAATCTAAATCAGGTTTTATAACTCTTTAAAAATTTATATATTAAAGTATAAGTATCAGTGTACAATAATTTTAATATATTTTGAAACTTATTTAACATAAAGTTATAGTAAAAGTCATCGTATTAGAGTTTTAGAAATATTCAATATACCTGCAATATACCAAATAAATATGTTTATTGAGGAACAATTTAGTCTTTTGTAATTGAACTGCAACCAATTTTCATTTTAAAATAGATAAACTATGGAATTCTATCTTGGCAATGAAATCATACAGTGCAATTTTACATTTACTCTTTTTTCAATATTTTCCGTTGTTATTTATATATTTGAGGTATTCATTAATTTATAAAAATCTTTTTGAAATCAGATGTAGGTAGCTTGTTTATGCATGTTTGTATTTAAATCTATGTAATTTTGTAGCCATGCGCTTTGTTTGAATTTTAAAATAATATGATTTTTTTTATAATGAGACGATTTGTTTGTAATTAAGATTCATTAGAAATATTTTTTATTCTTGAACAAAATCAGTGTGCAGACTATAATAAACGTAAAAAATTGTAAGCAATCGAACAGATTTCTCAAATAGATATCATATCATTTTTGATAGAGTTCAAAAACATTTCTGGTGATTCTAATGTTTGTAATTTGTAAGATTTACTTACTCTTAATTTAATATGAAGTTATTCTATTACAAAAAGCTGATTCATTAACTGTGACTTTTTTAAGGTAATATATAATTGCATTACGTTATTTTTATAGAGGTTACTTGTAAGATGATTTGAATAATAAATATATTTTCCGTTGTTCATGCATTAAATTCTATTGAAAAAGTAATTGATATTATTCCTCAAACGTAAGAAAAATACAAGGCATTCACAAAAACTATAAAATTAAATAATCGTAAAATTCAACTGACATGTTGATTCGTTTAAATTTTTTCCATTCAGTTTAGACAAACTTGTCAAATATTTGAAGGAAGAACAATTTCAAAATTTAAGACTAAATTTTCCAAATAATAATAATTTTTTACGTATTAGAAAAAAAGAATTTATCGATATGAATTTATAACACCACACGATTGCTTAAAACTTTCAGCACTCCATGATCGTGATAGATTTTACAATACATTTACCGACACACATATTTCCGATGAAGATTATAAGTTAGATAATTCAGATTTATATCTTAAAATCAATGTTTCACTCTAAACAAAATATGTATTTGAAAATTTCCGAGCTCTATGTTTACAGACATAATATGGTCTAGATCCAGCACATTATTATACAGCGCCTGGGTTAAGTTGGGGTGCTATGTTAAAATGCACAAAAATTAAATAAGAATTACTTTAGGGCTTTGAACAAATAGCTTTTATTGGATCGGGTATTTGAGACTGTATATGTCAATGTAGGAATCGTTATGAAAAAGCGAATTTAAACAAATAAGTATAGGTTACAATATTATAAAACGAAACCACTGAAATATTTGCATGTTTCTCAAGACGAAACATGTGCCTACTCTTAAATTTGTAACGACTTTACTTGTGAATATTTCTGGCAAATAAGAACAGGACAAAGAAGAACGTCGTTTATAACTTATTTTGATGCTAATAACCGTTATGGATAGGCTGTATCTCCATTCCTTCCTACAGAAGGTTTTGAATGGGTAGATGTCCGTACAAATTTTGATGTTCCGGATGAAAAGCATAAAATTTGTTCCAAACCTTCGTAATAAAAATACATATTTTATTTACTTCAGAAATTTTGCAATGTCACACACACACACACACACACACACACACACACACACACACACAATCACACAGAAAAAACAAAATATTCATAGAATTTTAAAATTCAAACAAAGCTCATGGTTAAAATATTACATAGATTTAAATATAAACATGCATTAACAAGCTACCTACATCTGATTTCGAAAAGATTTTTATAAATTAATAAATAACTCAATGTATAAAGAACAATGGAAAATATTGAAAAAAGAGTAAATGTAAAATTGCACTGTATGATTTAATTGCCAAGATAGAATTCCATAGTTTATCTGTTTTAAAATGAAAATTTGGTTGCAGTTCTATTACGAAAAACTAAATTGTTCTTCAATAAACATATTTAGTTGGGATTTTATATATTGAAAATTTCTAAAACTCTGATGCGATGGCTTTCACTAGTTAAATAAGTTTCGAAATAAATTAAAATTATTATACACTGATACTGATAGTTTAATATAAAAAAATTTACACAGATATAAAACCTGATTTACATTTGCGTTTCAAAACCTCTGACTGCAGAAAAAATTTTTTGCTACCCAAAAGTCAATAAAAAGAAGTACGATACGATAATTATAAAGATGAAAACAAAGATAACATATTTAATGAATTCCTAGGACTTAGATCTAAACGTATGTATTAGATGTTGTGGGAAAATACGCATTCAAATTTAATAAAAGTGTTACTAAGTAAGTATATGAAAATGGAAAATTATAAGATATGCCTATTTGAAAATAAGAATGAATAGTGTTCAATGCATAGATTTAAGTCAATAAAGCATAATATTTTCACTCAACGAATAAATAAATCTAGTTTGTCATACCAATCTGTATATCTAAGCAAATTATATTGATTTCTAGCTTGGAGTCATCATAAAATAAGATAAATATTATATAAGTTTTAAGGTTGATTTTTTTTTTTTGAAAAGAATAGATTAGATATATAACTTGTGGAGTAAGTTATGATGTAGGTACTGTATATTGTTTTATTTATAATTTTTTATATTTAAATATAATCAATAAATGGTAGTTTAACAATAAATCGTCTCATTATAAAAAAAATCATATTATTTTAAAATTCAAACAAAGCGCATGGCTACAAAATTACATAGATTTAAATACAAACATGCATAAACAAGCTACCTACATCTGATTTCAAAAATATTTTTATAAATTAATGAATACCTCAAATATATTAATAACAACGGAAAATATTGAAAAAAGAGTAAATGTAAAATTGCACTGTATGATTTCATTACCAAGATAGAATTCCATAGTTTATCTATTTTAAAATGAAAATTGGTTGCAGTTCAATTACAAAAGACTAAATTGTTCCTCAATAAACATATTTATTTGGTATATTGCAGGTATATTGAATATTTCTAAAACTCTAATACGATGACTTTTACTATAACTTTATGTCAAATAAGTTTCAAAATATATTAAAATTATTGTACACTGATACTTATACTTTAATATATAAATTTTTAAAGAGTTATAAAACCTGATTTAGATTTGCGTTTCGAAACATCTGACAATGCAGAACAAATGTTTTGTTATCTAAAACTCAATAATAAGAAGTTAGGCTATTTTAAAGATGGAACAAAGTTAACATATTTAATGAATTCCTAGGACTTAGATCTAAATATCGCATATATTTAGATGTTGCGGGAAATTGCAACTCCAAATTTTATAAGTGTTACTAAGTAAGTATATGAAAATGAATAATGCCTATTTCAAAAATAAGAATGAATATTGTTCAATGCATAGATTTAAGTCAATAAAGCATAATATTTTCACTCAACGAATAAATAATTCTACTTTGTCATACCAAACGGTATATTAAGCAAATTATATTGATACCTTAGCTTGGAGTCATCATAAAATAAAATAAATGTTATATAAGTTTTAAGTTTGATTTTTTTTTTTTTGAAAAGAATGAGAGTAGATACATCTTTTATTTAGATATATAACTTGTGGAGTAAGTTATGATGTAGGTACTGTATATTGTTTTACTTATAAATAGTTCTATTTAAATATAATCAATAAATGGTAGTTTAACAATAAATTGTCTCATTATATTATATGAAACCTTTTTGTAGTAGAGGGTGCACTGTGTGTGGGTGTGGAAAATCAGTTTTCGTAAATAATTTTATAATATTTTTGAATGATGTCAGTGACACAAATTGTATCTAAAACACCTGATGCTTTGATGAATTGCAACCTTTATACAATCTCAACCATGTCAATTAGTTTCAAGATATAACTACCTGATCTCTATATGTTTGGCGAAAGAAAAATCTTAAACTAATACTAAAAATAATTAATGACCCGATGAGGAAATCTGATGGTCGAATTGTTGATATATTCGCGAAAGGAAATAATCACAGAAACTAAAGTGTATTTTATTTATCTCAAAATTTGTTACATTAAGAAAATGGCAAAGAGCTTTATCACTTAACTCAAGTTGTACAATAAAATTGATAAAAATCATAATATTTCAGTAGATTACCGCAGTTATGTTTATGTTTGATCGTTTGTAAAGGTGTGTAATAGTTTTAGTTAAACTTACTACTATATTGCCTTATAATATTGAAATTAAATATGTACTTAAAATGATGTTTTGTTTTATTGTAAGTTGTAATCCAATAACTTTTAAATACATTATTCGACGGTAATATGAATGCAATGAAATTTAAAGAAAATTAATCTCAGTATTCAAAATAATGTTTACGCAGCAAACCGATTGTCGATATACGTTGTAACGCCCTGTTATATTGTCAACAATGTAGATAGTGAAAATAAGCCAGGCTTTCACTAGGTTGCAATACACATTGGTGAGCAGGGTATTGGACAATACTTCAATTCATATGATCGTCCAAGTCAGGGATTCCAGCTGAGGTTTTTACAAAGCAATTGCAGAATGTATATCCACAATACTACAAGAGTAAAGAATTTATTTACCGCAGCATGTGTTGCGAGTACTGTTTAATGTATCTATACTTTAAGTTTAATAAGAAGAGTTTGAATGATTTCATCAAATATTTTTAAAATGATACAATCTGCAACGATGTTTTATTATATACTTTATTTATATCATCTGTTAACTTAATAATAAACACAGCACAAAACTGTCGTTTTAATCGTAGTAACGAATGTGAGAGGTAATTTACTAATTACATCTATCACTTTCAAAGAATCGACATTGAGTCGCTCACCAATCATTATGTTAATTACCACTGATTAGTAATGAGTATGGATCTGTTTAACTTAAAAAGCTAACTTTGTAACTATAAGAGATATCGAAAAACGGATCAGCGCAATCGCTCGGAAATACATCGAAACCCCCAGTTTGACACCAAACTTCTTTTTTTTTTTTAGTAGGCATCACGAAGAAGTGAGCCAGAACCGGGGAGGCAGAACCGGCGAACCCCCACTACTGTGAGCCAGAACCGGCGAATCCCTACTACTCATACGTGCTTACCTTTCTTTTTCCAAAAAGGATTTATCCATGAACATATTTTACACATTATTTATTACATGGTATAGCTTAGAAAGTCTTACGCATTTATTATATAAATAATTAAGCACATTACCCTGAATAATACACGAATAAAGTAAAAGAAAACGAAAATTCGTAACAAAAATTGTTAACAGTCACTTTTATTTTGAATGAACGGTGTGTCACATGACACTCAAACCAAAACAAACAAAAGAGTCGAATATATGTTAAAGCGAGACAGCGTTTGCCGCCATTATTTTTAGCGCAATGCCATACATAATCGAGTTTATTAGTGAGTTGCGCCAGGCTGGTAACACTGATTCAAAAGTAAGCTTAACAATTATCATTTATCAAATCAGCCGGAAGACATGTTGCGGAAGCCACTGTTGGACACAAAGAGAATTTAACCACTACATTCAAGAGATGGGAGTACCATAGAAAATGATGAAAAATGTCGCTTGTATGAAATGAGTACTATATATTGATACCAACATAATCACCAATAATGCCGTTATAGCAGAGATATAGTAAACCATATAATAATCCATAATTTTTATCGATAATTAACTATAATATTCAAATATGGATATTATTATATTGACAATTATGCCCTCAGGACATATATGCCCTCAGGACTCTTGATTTAACCCTAAATTCTGAGCGGCTTCACTGCGCATGCATCAATTGCGCTCGTCATTTTAAAACATAAGATCTTAGTTTCATTAGCCCAGTAATATCACTAGCACTGACCTGTATAAATACCACTGGACAGGCTGTTCCATAATATGTTTGACAGCAAATTTTTTGTGCCTATTTGAAGCGCCGCACGCGAGCGTCCAGAGAACTAATTTAGACGTATAATACATATGGCTGCGGGGGAACGTACAATACTCTGAAGTATTTTTACACTTTGAATTAATTTCGTTCGTTTTCCGTGTTATTGATACTTCAAGAATCAACTTAATAAAGTACACATTTTTTGTAAATATTTTCCTACCATCTATGTTGTCCACTAGGTTATCATCACTAGTTTTAATACCGCAGACTCTCGCTACATAGCCAACACCGCCAAAATGGCGAATATCAAACAGGCATAAAAGCACTTCGACAGCCGCCAGTCCAGTCGTATATAGTAGAGGTCAGTGATCACTAGCTATTGCGCCCTGTAACTTGCAACAAAGTATTGCTTGCACATGATTGACGCCAAAAGAAGGCTGTGGTACACAACTGTGTAGAGAAGTACATCAACATCTAGGCTCTACTCAAGAAAGTCCATCTTAATGTTCTCATAGCACTTAGTAGAGTGGCTGTTCAACTTCATCTGAAAGTTTAAGTCAATCAAATAATATAGATGTAATAAAAATAGCTTATACCGAATCAAAGCTTTTCTAAAATTCTCAGAGCTGAAAACAAAGCAGCGAAAAAATAGACTGGACGGAAAGGGTTTTATTTCAAAGGAACCCGAAAAATTAACTTTGATTTAAAATGAGACAGACAAACAGATGATAATAGCAGATGCTGATACAGAACACTACATGAAAGTTAAGCGATTCATTACTGTACCCATTTATAAGTATACGATGTCACTCTATTCCTAATGCTATCTTCACTTCACAGACTTTCTTGTCAAAAAGATTTATCGTAGACATATACTTTCACTAGGTATGTCAAAATTAAATTAACAAGATGGAGTAAAATTTATCCAAAGTTGCGAATATGAATACTTAATAAATTATTTAAATAAAATATGTCCTAAATTAAAGATAAATTTTCCTTGCAACATCAAAAATATATCAAACAAAATATTAAGAAATCACATCATGATTTCTCAAAAAATATTAAGTATTAAATTCAAGAGATATTACTTCATTTTAACCAATTATAAATCAAAACCCCTCGTAATTTCAAACCAATTGTTTTCATCTGGAGATAAAGATTCAAGTAAAGACCCAGGCAAAGATGCAATCAAAATTATAGGCAAAGAAGGAGGAAACGATGCAGTCAAAGATGTAGAAAGAGATGCAAATAAAGATATAGGAAGAGCTGCTGGTAAAGATAAAGGAAGAGATGCAGGCAAATTGGATTGCAAATGTGATGATAAAGTCAAAGGGGTCAGCAGGTCACCGCTTGCTCCAGTGGCTACTAGTGCAAGCTGCTCAGCTTCATCTTCTTCATCCAGCTCAACACCTACTGCTTCTTCTGGGCCTTCTTTATATGACGTTTGTAGACTTTTATGAAATTTTTATATGTGATGAAATTGAGGAACACTTCAATATCTATCCTCCTTAGAACTTGAGTGTGTGTGTGTTTCCTGAAATCTATTATTCTCTTTACAAATTAGTTTTAGAGAATCAAAACTGGCTAGTAGCTAACCAGTGAAAAATACACCCATGACCATCTGGAATATCAAAGATTTGATAGATGTGATCCCGGATCATCGAACTTATAACAGAATAGATATCTAAATTCTAATATCTTTATAATATGGGCAACGTGTTGATTCAGATTGATTTTTTTTATTTATTGAAGAGAAGGACAAACGAGCGCACAGGTCACCTAATGTTAACCTTTCCGTTCCGGGAAACTCTGATCGCGAGAGGAATGCCTTAGATCGAATTAATTTTGGCGCGCGCAGCATTCTGTGAATGCGTATTATTTTACATGTATTATTAGATTGCTTATAATTAGGCTGATTAAGGTGAATGTTCCTGAAAGCTATTGAAAAAAGCTTTAAGACCATGCAAAATAAACCATCTTGTAAACAAAATCGGTTCAGAACTTGGTAAAGGAATAGTGTGCCGTACGGCACTCTTTGTTTTGCTGTATCTGAAAAATCAGTGCCCTGGGGCACTGCCGATTTCGGAAGGTTTGATCACAGCTACTCACATTCTCTTGAAACACAAGAACAATAACAGGAGCGTTTCCGGCCTTTTAGAAAGTTCAATGTTTGAAGGTATCCATGTCTTATCGTCGAAGCATCGCTCAAGGAAGCTCATTCCACAGCTTGGTTGTACGAGGATGAAAGTTCCTTGAAAACCGCACTGTGGACTAACGCCACACATCCAGACGTTGGGGATGATATCCTAATTTGTGATGCGTCGTGCGAAGGTAAAATTCGACGACAGGAATTCAAATTCAAATATTTTTCTTCGAAATAGGATGTGACATCACTTATTGAAAGTCAAAAAAAAACTATCACCCATTCCAAGACGAATGCCTCAGGCCTGAGAAGAATGGGCGCAAAAAACTCAGCGAGCTTTTTAATTATCAAAAATAGACGTTTACAAAGTAATATTTTCCAATTATTAAACTTATTATTTAATAGGTGTCGTATCAATAAGAAAGTCATTAATGTTATAGTAACCTTTACCACACAAAAGTTTTTTAACATTTCTTTTGAATAACGTAATACTTTTGTTTTGAACATTTTCTAGGATCTTGTTGTAAAAGCATATAGATCGCCCCACAAAAGACTTACTGACTTAGCCGAATACTAGGCATTATAAGCTTACGTCTGTTCCTGGTGTTAGCATTATGGCTATGACAGTTTCTAGCAAATACACTTATGTGCCTGTGGGCCTATTATATGTAATCAGGATCCCATCACATCGTAAACAACCCATACTAGCTACTGTGGATTTATATAAGATCTATGTTCCTAATGCAGTATTTGAAAGCGATTGCCTAACCCTTTTAGATATTAAGTGTTTTATTAAAACATTTCAGTGTCGGAAATTCAGCCATAACCTTCCTAGCTGCGATGTCAAGCAATGTTTCGAAACATTGGAATCAATTCCATCTGGCGTATTCAGACCCACAGATAGTGAGGTTAGTATCTCAGTTCAATTAATTAGCTAGCCACGAAGCAAAAATGTTCAGCTAATGTAGTATGTTGTTGACGGTACAACATTGCAACAGTTAAAAGCAAGAGAAATTCATCGCAACTTATTATTTAGAGTAACTTTTACAAATGCAGACTTTTGACCGAGTTACAACGGGATTCCTTTAATGTTAATTGCTATATGAGTCAAAGTCAAAGTCAAATAAACTTTATTGACTTAGGCTTAAGCTAAGCGCTTTTGAATCGTCACTATAAATATTTCTTTTAAATTACTGAATCTGCAATATCTGAGAGTTATTGGATTTTTCAAGAATCCTCAGCGGCACTGCATCGTAATTGGGCAGGTCGTATCAATTACCATCAGCTGAACGTTCTGCTCGTCTCGACCCTCAGTGTCATAAAAAAAAAAATTTTCACAACTATGTTCGTAGAAATAGTCAGCAAATTATTACATTTTCTGAACGAAAGATCTCAAAAGCCATGAAAATAGGCATATATTTATATTTAGCTCTATGTACATCCCAAGATTCTCAACATATAATAAATTGTGGCTCATAGGTCTCCAGTACTACATACTGCACTTCACTTTGTTCAATATAATATAATTATAAATAAAATTAAATATAGTCCAGGTATTTTATTTAAGTTTTACACTAATTATTATTTTTAGGTGTTGAATTTATTTGTAGCGCCTTAAGTCTTTCATTAGCAAAATTAAGTACGCTGGTTAATAGTGTACGTTTTGCTGCAGTAAATTGAACAACATAAATTAAATCGATCTACTTAAATATTACAGGATTTATTACCATTATACATTTAACTTTTGCTGA
This sequence comes from Leptidea juvernica, assembly GCA_949711755.1. Lineage (NCBI taxonomy): Eukaryota > Metazoa > Arthropoda > Insecta > Lepidoptera > Pieridae > Leptidea > Leptidea juvernica. Next base: position 4,069,450 of record CATIXQ010000003.1, on the reverse strand, counting down.
TCTTTGGTCCAACCTTGGTGTGCATCGAGAGCAGAGCCGTTGAATGTTGTGTAATATTTTAGTAATTTTTCTTATTTATTTAATAGGTAGTAGTTGCGTTGAGACGTAGCTTCATTGTGTGTCCTCTACCGCATTTATCACGGGGAGTGTTCCGAGGAGCTGTTTAACCTGATTCCTGCCGCCAAATTCCACCTTCACTCGACACGCCACAAGTTAGCACATCATCCCCACCATCTGGATGTGTGGCGGTCCTCCACAGTGCGGTTTTCAAGGAGCTTTCTCCCACGTACTACAAAGCTGGGACTGGCTTCCTTGTGCGGTGTTTCCGGGACGATACGACATGGGTACCTTCAAAAAAAGCGCGTACACCTTCCTTAAAGGCCGGCAACGCTCTTGTGATTCCTCTGGTATTGCAAGAGAATGTGGGCGGCGGTGATCACTTAACACCAGGTGACCCGTACGCTCGTTTCTCCTCCTATTCCATAAAAAAAGTAGAAGGCATTAAAAGTAAAAAATTTTTTTCTCAAAAATAATTGCCTTACAATTTTTTACTACTTTTGTCATTTCCAACATTACCACCGCTTCGGAAGAAGATGGACAAGACTTTTTTTGCGCTGATTTTAGTAAAATATACATTATTGTACTGTTATTTTTATTGCTATAAAATAATCATAATCTATTCCCAGGCTTCGGATCACTTAGATATTCAGCTGTAGTAGGATTTACGACAGAGGCATTTTTTAATAAACATTAAAATTTATTTACAGATAATGCCTGAACAGTGGCTGGAAATTTATTAAAAAAGTGAATACATTTACCCTTTTGGGCACAATTCCGAGATTGCCACGCAAAATATCGATTTCAGATACAATTTTTTCCAGTTTGAGAATTAAAAGACTACTTTTGATCCTGTTTAGAGACTAAAAAAAGAAAACAACCAAAAGTTAAAAGTTTTAAGAAAAAAAATAAGTCCTTACTTATTATTTCCCTATCAATGAACCGTGTATGTTATGAACAAATTGCATATATTTTTTATGTTTTATTCAGATGCTGGGTCCGTGCGCTGGCAAACAATGCTGTTATAAAAATCCAGAATACTTCTCTTTCCATCACATGAGCTTTTATGACTTCCACTATTATTTGAGGACTTATCGACAGCCATGCCCTAAGACAGGAAGAAAGCCCTAGAATGGAACTGAACGAATGGTCCCAAAGGAAGAGAAGAGAGATATTTTGATTGTCTTTTATTAAATCAGTTTTAATGAAATATTCTGGTTATATAAAATTGTACAGAAATAAAAATGGGGTTGATAGAACAATAAATTGAACAAAAAATTATTTTTTTCTGTTTGCTTTATTATAAATTCTAGTATAAATACTAGTTGATCAACCAAACGTTTACGAACAAATAAAAAAAACTAATTTAAATTTTTCATTACAAATTGCCAATTTCATTCTTTAACCCCTAATATTAAAATTGAATAAGCTCGTGACTTTTTTTATGGAAAAGGAGGACAAATGAGCGTACGGGTAACCTGATGTTAAGTGATCATCTCCATCCACATTCTCTCACATGAGCGTTGCCGGTCTTTAAAGAAGGTGAACGGTTTTTTTTAAAGCACCCATGTCACAGTAGCCATATGTATCAGTACGGAAACTAAGCCTTGTTGATAAAATACTTATCTATATGTGCGTACACTCCATTGAAGCAATAGGGTTGTAAGGTTATTTTTCTAACCGACTTTAAATAAGGAACGAAGTTCTTTTATGGGGCGTTGCAGAACGTAAAAAAGTAAACAGCGTAAGATTTTTATGTATAGTGTATGTATGATGATACAGTGTATAATGCAATATTATAGTCTACATGATGACTATTATGTAATGTTTATAAACAACATTTTATTGAATGTTTTTCTTGGATTTTTTTTTTGATTTTTTTTTTAATTTTCATTGTGTCGAGATTTTCGGGAGTGGAATTACAAATATGACACTCATTTCAAGATCCAAGATGGCCGATGTGACATATTCAATAAAATCAATATGGGCATCATTTTTATGATTTTCCGGAGTGTCGGTGAGCACACAATTTTATTTCAGTCTTCGTTTCTTTTAAGTCCTGCATTATCGGCTTCAACACCCTCGAGAATCATGAAAACAACATCCATGATAAAAAATTTGATAATTTCATGTAGCTCCAACTTGGATTTATATTTTGGCACTATCAGTTTCAATATCCTCAAAAATTATAAAAACGACGAAAATATTGACAATTTCATGCGGCCGCCATCTTGGATTAACATTTTGACAGCACTATCTATTTCAGCACAATCAAAAACGATGAAAACGACACCCATGATGCAATAATTGTCAATTTCATGCAGCCACCATCATGGATTTATACTCTGACACCACTATCTATTTCAACACCGTCAAAAACCATGAAAACGACACGCGTGACGAAAAATTTGATAAGTTTTTGCAGCCGCCATCTTAAATTTTCATTTTGGCAGCACTAGCTGGTATTAGTTTCAATACTCACGAAAACCATGACAAAACACATGTAGGTAAGTATTTTTATCCAAAATAAATAAAAAACATCCTAGAAGACAATTAAACCACACTCATAAATAAAATGATAATAAATATTTCAGAGAATTATATTCACGAATTTATTATAATCGATCTCACGGACTTAAAATTCGAATACCTACTAAATATAATATTATTATAACAATAAATCATTCTTATATAATAAACTATTTTATAGTTTAAGAAACGAAAACTGGAGTTTTGATGGAGCCGAGTTCAAATAGCCGTACACCACGCAATACGCTGGCATTTTTGAAAAGATAGCAACGGAAACAAATAGCAACGTGACACTCGACTCGTATTGACTGCGAAAACTGCTTACTTACTCGTCGATGCTTATGTTTGTGTGAGTGTGTCATTTCGAACGTTTGTAGGGAGTTTCCGTACTAATACATATGTCTACTGTGCCCATGTCGTCTCGTCCCGGAAACACCTCACAAGGTAGCTCATTCCACAGGTAGTACGTGGAAGAAAGTTCCTTGACAACCGTACTGTGGAGGAACGCCGCACATCCAGACGTTAGTTATGATATGCTAATTTGTGGCGTATCGCGCGAAGTTGGAATTCGGCGGCAGAAATCAAGTCAAATAGCTCCTCGGAACACTCCACGTGATAAATGCGGTAACAGACACACAATGAAGCGACGTATCTGCGCAACGCCAAGTGATCTCGCCGAAGGTATTAAAATGTTGCAGAAGTTTACGTGTATCTTATAGATTTGATGTTAGTGAAACTACTAACAAAAAAGAACTATCGAAGATGCTATGTTGACATCCTTAGCACTGAGCACAGAAAGAAGAGTAGATAATAGTAATACCTACACGCGTCTCGAGCTCGCGAACTTGCGTGACACAACCCTAGTAGGGAAGACAAAAGATGTTCCTCTTACGCGGGGCCGCGTGCTCCAAGTACTCGGGTTAGAGGTAGTAGGAAAGTAGGAAAGTAGTATTTGAAAGCTTCATAGATATTCATTAGGAAAATAAGGAAATGCTTTTGTATATTGTTATGGTACAGTGCAGCCGATATTAATAATATCTTTGTGCTGCAGAAGAAGGTTTTTCGCGCTCATAATGATGTACGATTATATAGGACCTAAGATAAAAAATTTAAGAATAAGTATATCCTAACTATTCCTTAAGAGAAAAATTTAAAGAAATAAACATTTTGACAGTTGCACATCGATATATCCTTGATAATGTTCTGTATATTCATAGGCACAGGAAGTGCGACAATCATAATGTTCACACGAGGAACAAACATAAACTTGTTATGCCTACTACTCGATAAAGTCGAGTTATTAATCCTTTCTTTGGTGATGTACACTTTTACAACATGATCCAAGAATATGTACAAAACAAATGCGTGACAAAATTTTAAAGAATAGTCAAAAAACGTTTGTGTGGTAAAGGTATAATGATTTTCTTAATGATACCACAGACTGGGAATGGAGGTCAACCTCAGGCTATTTACTAACGATTTTAAGATTTAACGATATTACATTGTTACCATATTTTTATGAATAAAAAACCTTGCAGTGCAATTAGTGTAATTTTAAATCCTATGTTGAATAAAAATATTTGAATTTGAAATATACCTTTTATGAACATATTTCATTAAATATACACATTGGAAAATCCGTGTATTTTCTAAGCAGAACAGTTTATGGATGACAGAGCAAGGAACAAAAGTATTTACAATGATAGGGCTTGCGTCACTTTCCAATACAACTTACAAGTATAGTAATCTTGGTGAAATCGAAAACAGCTTGTCTAACCTGATAGACAAACGTGCATAACAAATGATAGTGATTTGATTCGAACGCAAATAGCTCTCTATTACTACGATACGTATTGTAGGGTGCTAACGACATGTTTGTCTGTCAGTCACCGTGGGCTAACTTTCTAGAAAAACACCCCGCTTGTTTTATATGGCTTCAACCAGTGGGAGTCTCCTTTGCACATGAAGCCGGCTAGATTATGGGTACCGCAACGGCGCCTATTTCTGCCGTGAAGCAGTAATTGTAAAAATTACTGTGATTCGGTCTGAAGGGTGCCGTGGCTAGTGAAATTACTGGGCAAATGCGACTTAATATCTTATGTTTCAAGGTGACGAGCGCAGTTGGAGTGCTGCTCAGAATTTTGGGTCAGAATAATGGCTAGGGCGTATCAATTACTATCAGCTGAACGTCCTGTTCGTCTCGTCCCTTATTTTCATAAAAAAACTGCCTATTATTTGATCGAAATCATAAAGCACCACACTAAGAGCTATATGACGTGATTCAGCCTTCCAGCTACATATGGGGTATTGCTGTCATCTCTGGTCTGGCGCACCCCAGTATCAGCTCGATCCATTTGAACACGTGCATCACAGAGCAGCTTGAATTGTCGGGGACCTAGTGCTATGTGAACGGCTGGATCAGTTGGCGTTACGTTTAGACGTCACTTCATTGTGTGTCTTCTACCGCATTTATCACAGGGGGTGTTTCGAAGAGCTGTTTCATCTGATTCCTGCAGCCGAATTCCATCTTCGCACGGCACTCCAAAAATTGGGATATCAACCCTACTATCTGGATGTGTGGCGTTCCTCCACAGTGCGGGTTTTTTTCTTTTTCAACTTTCTTTCAAACAAGGACACCACCATAGACAAGAATATTAGCCTATAGATGTTATCGTGTGGTTTAATATTCAAAATACTAAGAAGCCAATGCCAAGCGTGGCTGACTCTCTACGACTTGTCAATCAAAATCGGTTATATTGATGACAGATTTGCTTTCCTGTTCTGTGTTGTTCTAACACCTATAGAGATGTCAAAGTCAAACTCTAAAATACTTTATTGACATAAAAACAACAGATTGCTCGTCAACGTCAGTAACGAAAAATACAATTCAAATACATACTATATATACTATATACTAATTTCACTAAAGTTTACATACATATTTTAAAAATGATGCACTCCAGTAAAACAACACAAGGTTGAACCATAAATTCCATAAAAAATAACAACTATATTAATACTATTTAAATCCTACATATAATACATTGTAATATCGTTTACGTAATCTTCAATACTTTAATAAGACTTCGACATGAGTCTGCGTTTAATAAAATATTTAAATTTATATTTTATTGATAATAATTCAGAAACTTACACGTTTTGGTAATTTATAGTAAAATGTAATACCATTGCATGCAAACGAAATAGTTTATTTTACAGAGCCTAGTAGGGGGCACTATAAGCTTGTAGTTATTTCTAGCGTTTAAATTAGGGTTGTCGCTTATTTTACTGTATAAATTATAATGTCTATGTACGTGCAGGAGATTGCTATAAATATATTGGCCGTACATGGTCATAATATGAATGAAAGCATTATTTATTTCATCTTATTGACGTTTGATTCTAAATAACAAAGATGTTACATCGGCAAACAAGACTATATTACTCTATAATCTATATTATGATACTCGTTATTTATTAAAAAAAATGCCAGATCTTTAATATATATCAGGAGGTCTATTACCAAAATCGAAAGACGAAGTTTCGGTCCGAAACGAATGAACGACGAACTTCGAATTAAATCGTATTACCAAAGTACTTCGGATTCGAATATTGCAGACAAATTTCGCTTTGGAACCATGGAAAAAGTAATTGTCAAGTGAATTTTGGAATATGGTAAACGAAAGACAAAATGTCTAATCGCGAACTTCGTATCGATCTTCAGATTTGAAACACTATCGTAATAGGAAAATGTACGATCCGTCAACCGAAATTTCGTATTTCGATTTTGGTAATTGGGCTCCAGAAACAGGTAAAATAAGACGTAAGACAGATAAGATTCTCTCTCACAAGCTTTATGTGTTACGCTAGTATATTTTTTTTTAAATTAAGGCACGAGACGAGTAGGACGTTCAGCTGATGGTAATTGATACGCCTTGCCCATCACAATGCAGTGCCGATTCTTGATAAACCATAAAATTCTGAGCGGCACTACTATTGTGCTCGTCACCTTGATACATTCTCATTTCCCAGTAAATTCACTAGCTACTGCGCCCTTCAGAATGAAACACAGTAATGTTTACACATTACTGCTTCACGGTAGTAATAGGCGCCATTGTGGTACCCGTAAACTAGCCGGCATCCTAGCCTCCATCCATAGCAATGAGTGTTATGTCCATTGAACTAAATTACCTCAAGCTAAGCACACAATAAAAAACCTAAAATGGTTACGCATTATTGAGCTGTCTGTTTTCTAAGTCTTTGGGTCGTCTCTTGGGTGATTGGTCTCATGCTCGTGTGCTTCAACCTTCAGCATGCGTTCAATTTAAATCATTCCATGTTGTGAAATCTGCCCGAAGAATGTGAGGGTACAAGACTATAAACGTGTTAAATTGACCATTATGTTCAGTTCTTGAAGTATGCACAGGTTGGAGTTCTGAATTCTGCCCACGATGCACGAAGCGCTTAAAGCGAAACTGCCATCCTATGGGTTTCCCCAGAAGTTGTGCAAATGGGTCACTTGCTTTTTGGCCGATCGGAGCATCAAGGTTGTTATCAACAGTGCATGCTCCGACTTAAAACCCACTGGTGTCCTGTCATTGCGTAGAGATGTGGGTTCTCTCTGCATCTTCTACAGCTCCTCTGAGCACTACCCCTCATATTTATGAGGGGTAGTGCTCAGAGGAGCTGTTCGGGTTGATTCCAGCGGCCGAATTCCACCACCGGACATTACGTGCGACCGTTGCCCGTTTGCCCTCTCTAATATATAAAAAGTAACGATATCCCAATTCAACAATCGCCATTACTGAAACTAGCCGCTTATTCTCACCGATATAGGATATCAAATTTGTTTCTACTTTACTAAGGCCTAACCTCGAATTCTCTGCAGTAATTAAAGTTTGAATAATGAAAGGTGATCACCATCATCAAGTAAACCCCGTCCTCACCATTAAGTCTAACTTAAAAGATGAGTCTCTCAACCGAATATTTTTTTATGGAAGAGAAAGAGAAACGAGTTACCTGTTAAAAAACCAGAGGAATCACAGGAGCGTTGACGACCTTTATACATGAAACATGAGACATTGAAATTAAATAAATTTCACTCTGCATTGACATCAAATTGCTAATTGTAAATTGAACAAGTATTTGCTCTTAAGCAGCGTACGTTTAAGAATCATGTGATTAATCTGTCGATCCCAGACATTATAATACAGAATCAAAATGTTCACTTTCATAAAAGCCACAACATATTTTAACTTTGCGCTCTGTTTACTGTGTTGCTCTAGTTTTAGGCATGCGTGGACATACCCAGGTACTAGCGAACAATAAAAGCGGTAACACTTAACAATAATAATGGTCCATTAAGTAAGAATTTAAAAAAAAATATTTGGGCATTATGTCTAAATACAGAAAAAGATTTTCTTATTTTAAAAATGAAAACTTCTTATTTTGAATTTATTTTATGAGTAATGAATAAGACAGAGCCGTTACGCTCGGCTATGAAACGTTCCTTCGGGTAGAGTCAGCATGAGTCGTATAATATGGTGATCTCGTCATATTCACTGATGTGGCATTGCTTGCCGCGGCGTCGTGTGCCGGGTCGTCTCATTCCCTCAAATATGTGCGAAGGGAACGATGGTTAGTCCATGCATCAACTCGTGAACAGATGCTGCTTGAGGTGCCAAGACGACCTGTTATAGTTAATAAAACATAGTATTTGTTAACGTTGCATAAGATTTAAACTTACTTACAAACCTACATTATCTATTATGTTATATTTTCCCAATTACACTGCCTCAGCAGATTTAGTTATTTTACTATAAGTCTCCACCCCGGATGCAGTGTTTTTTGAAACAGAAGGACAAACGAACATACAAACAGGTCATCTGATGGTAAGTGATCTCCGCGGTCTTTATTCTCTTGTAACACCAGAAGAATCAAAGAGCGTTGTTGTCTGAAGAGCGCAATAGCTAGTGAAATAACTGGGCAAATGAGACTTAACATCTTATGTCTCAAGGTGACGAGCGCAATTGTGGTGCCGTTCAGAATTTTTGGGTTTTTCAAGAATCTTGAGCGACATTGCATTGTTATGAGCAGGGCGTATCAATGAACCTTATTAACATTAAAAAAAATGGTACGTGTCGGGCGAGGATTGAACCGGAGGCTCTGTGATGAGAGTCACCAGTTCTACCTTTTGCGCCACCGAAGCCTGATCTAGTATCCCTTTATTAGGAAATTTAGTCAAGGCAGGCCTAACCAGCTGGAACCCTAAAGATGATGTGATGATTTTGAAGAAACAGCAGAATAATTGTGATTAAAATTTCAAGAGATTGACACTAATAGAAATTAATGAAGGAGGCTTTTACGGCTAAAGGAAATCCTTATATCGATAATAACAATATACCTACCACATATATATATGTTGAAGGTATACTGTCAAAGCCGTGATATTATAATTTATCTATCACTAGAGTGTAGCCATAACATTACAATGTCAGTCAAACCAGGCTGTTAAATTGTAAGGGATGAAGTCGATTGACAATAATATTAGGTATTATTATTTTATTGACACACTTTTACGCAAATTATCTTGCCCCAAACTAGGCATATCCTGTACTATGGGTACAAGACAACGATATATCTAATACAATATACTTACAAACTTTTAAACGTATAACATATACATTTTATTATTAGTGAAATTGTAATATCACGGCTTTAACAATATAACTGCAACATTGTACATCGCAATATTAAATAATCGCATTTATCACGGGGAGTGTTCCGAAGAGCTGTTTAACATGATTCCTGCCGCCGAATTCCATCTTCGCACGACACGCCACAAGTTAGGATATCATCCCCACCATCTGGATGTGTGGCGGTCCTCCACAGTGCGGTTTCCAAGGAGCTTTCTTCCTCATACTACAAAGCTGTGGAATGAGCTTCCTTGTACGGTGTTTCCGGGACGATGCGACATGGGTACCTTCAAAAAAAGCGCGTACACCTTCCTTAAAGGCCGGCAACGCTCTTGTGATTCCTCTGGTGTTGCAAGAGAGTGTGGGCGGCGATGATCACTTAACACCACGTGACCCGTACACTCGTTTGTCCTCCTATTCCAAAAAAAAAAAAATACCTAAATATATAGCAGTAAGGAAGTAAAGCTCTATTTAAATTCAAATAGTATGGATTTTATTGTTTAACTCATATTCTTAGAATTTACTATTAACTAGCGTATAGTCCACAAATAAAATTTGAAAAACAACATTTTATGAACGATGCGGTAGTCGAACCCACGGCCACCGGCGTTCCGTACCGGTGCTCTAACCAACTGTGCCAACCGTTCGAGTAACGTATCGTTACAAAATCTTGTTTGCTATGTTCAACTCTCAGATTGTGGCTTCATCTACAGGATCTACTTTACAGTTGATAACCTGCTCAACCCCAATATTTGCATATAGTCGACCAGACAGCCGCTAATGAATGAACAATTTTGATTTGTCAATGTGTGCCAAAACTCTATGGAGCTAATTCTAACTGTTGCTGATTTTTTACGACTTTACGTCAATCAGAATCGGTTACAGTAACAAAAGATTCGCTTTCCTTTTCTATTTTGCTCTGCCTTCGTTCGGTGTTCTCTCTTGTTCGTTTTGTTCAACTATAGGGTAGAGAATTGTAGTCGATGGTTTAAATTGAATTTCAAATTCAAATATTTGTATTCAAAATAGTATTCAAAATCACCTATTGAACGTCAAAAACTACCACCCATTCAAAATAGACTGCCTCAGGCCTGAGAAGAACGGGCGCAAGAAACTCAGCGGGCTTTGTTTTATAAAAATATGGATTACAATGTATTATCGTACAATAAACATTTATAATTAAAGAGCCTTAGGGTGTTCGCTTCATTCCCAGTCTGTGGTGTAATTAAGAAAATCGTTTATGCTATAGTAACCTTTCAAACACAAACGTTTTTTAACAATTCTTTTAAATTTCGAAACACATATTTTGTTTTGTACATTTTCTGGGATCATGTTGTACAAGCATATACATCGCCCAATAAAAGACTTACTAACTCGACAACTTAAACGATTAGTAGGCATAATAAGTTTATGTTTGTTCCTTGTGTTAACATTATGTATGTCACAGTTTCTAGCAAATTCCTCAATGTGCTTATGAACATATAGAACATTATCAAGAATATAAGTATCTCTAACCTTTGGGTACCTCTAGTGAGTGAAGGGTGATCTGTTGTTCAAATTGTTTACGCAACACTCTAGCACAGGGGTCGAGCATGTCCATTGTGTGTAAAGATCAAGGTAAAAATAATATTAGTCGTGACAAGTCATGGACGCTTACATCAACCTTAATAGCCCAAACACATGATCGGATTTAGTACAGCCGAACCACCGGACGCGGTCTGGTAAGTGGTAGCTGTCCACATTTGATAGTGTGTCCCATTGTCTATCGCACAAAATTATTATTATTACCGTCCCGACCGTACCTAGTACGACGTCGGACCAATTGGTGCGAGGCGCCCACCGGACCGTCCGATGGTCCGGACATACCAAATCCGACCATGTGTTGAGGCTATAAATATTTTTACAAATCAGCTATTCGTATACATAGAAATAGAGAGGATTGTTAATTGGTTGAATAATAATTAACTGTTGATGAATTTATTTGATAACAGTGTTCAAATTGATTTAATAATTGATTTCAAATGTAAATTTATAGTAGTAGTAATTACTTTAGATTTGTCAACGTCTCGTTGCCTTTCTATTTTATTATGTTTAACTTTCGTCTACTTTTTAGGGTTCCGTAGCCAAATGGCAAAACTGGAACCCTTATATTTTCGTCATGTCCGTCCGTCCGTATGTCACAGTTTTTTACTTGGTAAGTAGATGTATTCTGTGAACCGCATTAAGATTTTCTCACAAAAATAGAAAAAATAATAAAATTTTGGGGTTCCAAATTTATTATTTTTTAAAACTGAAACTTAATTTTTTTTTCATCAAACCCATACGTGTGGGGTATGTATCTTCAAAAATAATATTGAAGTTTCTCATAAAAAAAATCTTAACTAATTTGCGCGAGAGACACTTCCAAAGTGGTAAAATGTGTCCCCGGGGGGGGCGCGGCGGGGGGGGGGAAAAAGGAATGATAAAACTAAAAAAAATATTTGATGTACATTACCACGCAAACCTCCCCCGAAAATTGGTTTGAACTAGATCTAGTAAGTAGTTTTTTTAACACGTCATAAATCGTAGTATCAATCACTTAAGGCGACACTAAATGCCAGCGACCTTGAGCGATATGAGTTCACGGCTGCCGGCCCGCCATCAATGTAACAAAGCCAATATTTTCAAAAAAGTACAAGCTATAAGAATAACTTTTCTGAGAAAAGTACCAAAAAATGCATCACGCCATGCCAAAAAACTTATTTAACTTCAAAGAAAAGTGGTAGTTCAAAAAGGCTCGGCAGTGTTAACTATAACCAACAGCAAGCATTAGCAACTTACAAATAAGACTTAAGGATATGAGTAAAAGGATTTAGTAGTGTTCATACCTCGATGTGCTATACTTTCACCACAAAACTTGTCTGAAAACACCATGTTTGCGTGTTTTCTGCTTACTCTTCGCCTTAATTAAAAAAAATACACTATTATTAAAACATCGATCAAAGTTACAATGAACTACAAGAACTTTTATAACATGTTACTTGCAGCCTGCTACGGAGCCCTTCACGGGCGAGTCCGACTCGCTCTTGGCCGCTTTTTTTATTTTACTTTATTTGTCAAGTTAGTAGCTATCGTATAGTGTTTTCGCAATCAAACCACATATTTCGGTCCATTTTTTGACGACCTGTATAGCCGAGTGGTTAGCGATCCTACCTACTAAGCTAGAGGTCCCGGGTTTGAATCCCGGTAGGTGCAAGCATTTATATGATGAATACGGATGTTTGTTGCCGAGTCTGTATATTGTATTAAATATATCGTTGTCTTGCAACCCATACCACAGGCTATGCCTAATTTGGTTCAAGATAATTTGTGTAAAAAGTGTGTCATTATAATTTAAAAAAAAACGCATGCTCAAATGCTTATTACTACGACCAGCCCTGAAATTCAGAACACTTCTAATGTATTTTCTAAGGTTTTTGGACGTGGGTAGACCACTCCTGCACATTATAGGATTATGTGAGTAACCATTTCGCCTTCAGCCAGACATCCTCTGCATATAGGGCTATCATCATCATCTTCAAAGACCTCCCCCAATGATCTCCACGACAATCGGTCCTGCGCTGCCCTCATCCTACGTATTCCGGCGATCTACCAACACTAGTGGTCGTCATTCGAGGACAGATTGTCCCAACGACCATCTGTCCTGCCCACTGTCACTTCAGTTTCGCAATTTGGACTATGTCGGTGACTTTGGGGTATAATATAGGGCTATCCGTTACACCAATTCTGAAAATGTGCTTATTTAGTAATGTGTGACTCCTCGGGGTGCCTACCACGACTCGAATATCGTGTCTTGCCCATGGTCTCTAACTATGAATGTGTTTTTTTTAACAGGACTGATAAAATTCTAGCAAAATGACAATCCAAGCTACGTACACACTATAGATGCCGTGTGACTGCCAAATCAACTAGTCTCGTTTTTTGTTTACAAGTCCCAAAATTTCAACATCATCAGAATTCTGTCACTACCTACAAGATGGCAAAAATCTTGAACGGAATGGCAAATTGAAATTGTAATTAAATTTAAACAAAATATGTAAAAAATGTCTTGAGTTTATATATTTAATACGTCATGTGAAACACGTCTCATTTAATTGGCGCATTTTAAAAAAATTACAAAAAAAGACGATAAATAAAAAAAAACGATTAGACGATAATTTTTGAAGTTACAATAGGTTTATGAAGTCTTTCAGTTTTTGACATTTGAGTATTTGATTGTTGCATCACTTTGCATATATTGTAATTGAAATGATTTGTAAAACAATTAAAATGTAAATCTGGACTTAAGAGAGTGGCAATGAGTTTCTTGCTACTTCTTCCCATTAGCTCAACCCTTTATGAAGTAGCGGTAAATTCAATAAGAAACAATTTTTTTTTGACATTCATAATTAGTGTCATTTCCGTGACCTACATGAAGAAAGTGTTTTTGAATTTGAATTTGATGATTATGTTAATATTTTTTTGGTCTAGATGTACGGTTTTGCTATGAATGAAAATGTGTCCACATGTTGGCTATCGTTAGACCCATTGACTTACAATACACTAGCGTTAATACAAACACAGCGTGCGAGAGAGACGAACGTCTCTAATGGAGACACAGCAAATTAAAAAATTCAAATTCAAATATTTAATTCATAAAATTTCATAACAATTTATTTTGTAATATTGAATATTTAAATAGCCTGACGGCGGTCGCTCCATTACCAATTATTAAGAAAATCATTTATGTTATAGTAACACTTACCACACAATGGTTTTTTTAACAATTCTTTTGAATCTGGTAACACATATTTTGTTTGTTCATTTTCTGTGATAATGTTGTAAAAGCATAAAAATCGCCCAACACACTCGACTTAACCGAGTAGCAGGCATAACAAGTTTGTTCTTCGTTAAATAAAATTGGAGTGTCTCTTTGTTATATTGAAATAACCGTTTTTTACTACATGTATATGAATATATATACCGTACATACACCAAAATAACATTTTTTACAATTTTTGTCTGTCTATCTGTCTGTTTGTTCCGGCTAATCTCTGAAATGGCTGGACCAATTTTGACGGGTCTTTTACTGGCAGGTAGCTGATATTATAAGGAGTAACTTAGGCTACGTTTATTTTAGAAAATACAATATACCATAGGAGTTAGGACATAATACTATGAAATCAACTAAAGTAAATCAAAGTAAGTTTATGTCAGTCAATTGTCTACTGTTTTGAACCGCATATGCTGCAGAAATAAGTCTATTAGTCATTCCTTCAATTTGGAAACCCAATTGCTATTTAGAATCAAGAGTACTGCCAAGAAATACAGCAGAATCCACCGGTTCTACCACCTCTCCATTTGACAAATCATTCGCATCTACATTTTTGACATTTGGCGCTGTGAATTTTATGAATTTAGTTTTGTTGCTATTTAACAATACGTTATTGGCGCTCAACCAGTACACAATATAATATAGAACTCGGGTTCTTTTCACTTTGACTATACTTGAAGTGTCATCGGCAAACAATACTAGCTTGTGTTTTTCTACAAGGTTAGGAAGATCATATATGTAGATGAGGAAGAGAAACGGTCCAAGAATAGACCCTTGTAGTACCTCCATACCAAGCGGAGTCCCAGGAGATCTCCATTCACTTCAATTCTCTGAATTCAATTGTTTACATATGAAATCAGAAGATAAACGGAGTTCAATTTCTTATGTCTCAAGGAGATGAGCGCAATTGTACTGCTGCTCAGAATTTTTGAATTTTTCAAGAAACCTGAACGGCACTGCATTGTAATGGGCCGGGCGTATTACCATCAGCTGAACGTCCAGCTCGTCCCGTCCCTTATTGTCATAAAAAAAGTTCCTTTTACACCATATTGATAAAGCATCCTGACTAGCGTTGAATGTTGAACACAGTCGAAAGTCTTAGATAAATCACAGAAGATACTAAGTGCATTCTGTTATGCCTTCCAGGCCTCAAATATATTCTTAATTAGTTCAACACCTGCATCCGTAATCGAGCGTCCCCTACATAAGCCAAATTGTTTTACATGAAGTAATTTATAAACGTTAAAGTGTTATTCAAAACTTTTACTAACAGTCGGCAACACTGAAATAGGACGATAGTTATTCGGGTCAGAAGTGTGTCCAGTTTTAAATATTGGTTTAATTTTACTAAATTTCAGAACGTCAGGAAATACGCCATGTTCAATACAATTATTAAAATCTATTACTAGATATGGTGCTATGACGTCAATTACTCAACTTTTTATTTTTACAGATATTTCCCGTCCCATATGTCAGCAGGTGGTCTGGAGAGACAAAGTGTTAAATAAATGTTTTTATGTAACTTAATAACCAATGTGAAATTTATTTATAATTAAACGCGTTCTATTCGTATAAAATCTATTTTTGTCAACGATGTAGGTAATTGATTTATAAACAAATAAATTAAATATTCACAGCACGTACAAGCATTTGAAATAAGAAAAATTTCGTATCACAAGTGAAATCTTGAGAAAGTAAACAATAAGATGAAAATTCACCTCACATGTAACTCTGTGAGAGTTGTTGGTATTAGGTCAAGTAATTCATGTAACTAGTGGCCCTTAGGTCGTAACCATAATATTCCAGTGGTTAGGGACCCAGCCTACACAGCTCGAGGTTCCGGGTTCGAATCCCAGTAGGTGAAAACATTTATAATATGACTAACTGACCCAGCAAACGTTGTATTGCTATATAAAGTAATTAAAAAAATTGGAGTATAAAAAATAGATACAATCGATTCTCAGACCTACCAAATTTATCGTACTACAATTATTGTATTCGATTGCCATCTTGCAACCCTATAGCTGATTTGTGGATGGAACAGAATAATATAAAAATCGGGATTAAAAATAGTTGTAAATTGCAGAAGAACCATAATAAAATAAAAATAAAAATAGAACGTCAAAAAAAATATTTCAGGTTACCCTTACAATTTACGGGTGTGAAAAATAGATGTTGGCCGATTCTCAGACCTACCCGATATACACACAAATTTTAAACAAGTTGGTTAAGCCGTTTAGGAGAAGTTTGGTAACAAACACCGGGACACGAGAATTTTAAATATAAGATATCCATGTAGAAATATTTTTCATAATAATATATATTCAGTCGGCTAAATAAGACTGACAAATTATTACAAAAAGATGCGTAACAATGGCTCATAAATAATTTCCCACGCTTTTAATACTAGAAGATTTGCGTCTTATCTGCGAATCAACAGTAGTACTTATCTTATCACACTATCTGCTATGCGGCAAGTTGCGCGGGGAAGGGTATGTTGAATGTTCCGTTAGTAAGCTAACCACAGCTGATTTCACAAGTCTTTAGACGCGACTTGGACCGCACGTTCGCGTCCGCAACGGAAAATGCCGGCAAAATAATATTACGATAAACAATAAGTGCAGTGAGTGATACAAATAAACAATTATTGTTCCAACAGTGCCTACATACAATCCGCCTTCCTTGGGTGAGTATTCGTTATCATAAAAATGTATTTAAGCTACCTACTTGACTTTTTTAAATCATTATAGCCTGGTTATTGATTCAAAATATCTATAATGCGCTATTAATGGATTTTGGTCATGCGATTTTCAAGGCAAGCTGATATTGTGCCGTGTATATTACCTCATTTTTTTGTCGTATTAATTAATAAATGATTGATTTGATATTTACACAGTAAAGTGTTGTTGAGTTTTGTATTTGCGATAAGAATTCCTTGCTTACTGATGAGGTTGTATCGCCAAAACTATAGCTAGCTCTTTAGAAGTTCTTCGTTAGGTGGAATTTAAATTGAATATTTATAAATGGCTTTCAGTCATGCAACACTTGAAATAATGGCATTGCCATGAACGGTCTGTGATAAGAGATAAGCAACAACAGTATTCAAATGGAGACCAAATTTTTTTGAGTATACAAATCTACTATACTTTATATACGGGGTTCGAACCCACGTATCTCGGGATACGCCCCAGCGCTCTTAGCAACCGAAATATTAATTTATTTTAGTACAAATTTAATTTGTATTTTTAATCCCAGAAATGAGAGAGTTCGTTTTTATATATCAAATTGTATGTATTTAAGCAGTTACTACAAAATTGTATTAACCCTCTAAGTAATTGCTTATTAGAAAATGTTATTTATCAATTGGTTTTAATCATATATTATTTCTTACTAGCTGACCCGACAGAAGTTGTTCTGAATATAATAAATAAAACATTGTTTTTTAAGAATTGAAACGTCACTATCACAATGGATAACCGAAGTAAATAAAGTTCTCGCACGTAGCGGTTAATCTACCAACTATGTATTAGCGTAAATTTTGTTTATTTTTTATCTCCTGAGAGATAGAAATATATATAGATTCTAATTAGTTATTTATTTTAAACTATTCTTTCAGTTTGATTTCTGAACTACGGGGGACATATCAAAGGAAGAACAAAATTTTTGTTTATGTTTATTTTATTCCGAGGATTTTCATATTTACTCACCTTTTAAACCTTCCCTGGACTTCCACAAATAATTCAAGACCAAAATTAGCCAAATCGGTCCAGCCGTTCTCGAGTTTTAGCGAGACTAACGAACAGCAATTCATTTTTATGTATATAGATAGATAACAAATCATAATATATGCATGAGTTTATCGATGTTTTATGTATGATATTGAAAATCTCCTTTATAAATAAATAATGTTTATGATAAAATCGGATTTGGTCTGACCGAACCGGTACAAAATTATTTTACCAGAATTTGTGCGATGGGCAATGCGACATCCAATTGAATATGGTCTAGGTACTACCAGACCGCATCCGATGGTTCAGTCCGACCAAGTCCGACCATGTGTTTAGGCTATTATTACATATAACTTTTAGTAATCAAAATTTGATGTTATGAATCGGATTTGAAAACAAGCATTTCTGGGATGAAGTAGCGATGTATTAAGTATATATCTTTAGTGACAATAATATGTAATTATATACCTACCTATAGGGTGTATGTAGTATTTTTTATTAATATTACCTAACTACACTGTAAGAATCAACATTATATTGATCAATTAATAAAAGTTGATTATTTTATATAATATATCTTAGACAAGGTCATTTTTTATGAGAAAAGGTGACGAGTCGTTCTACTCTTGGTATGCGATACGCCCTGCCCTAAATTGTGAGCGGCATCACAATAGCGCTTGTCATTTGGAGACATGAGTTGATAGGTCTCACGGTTCCTTTCAAATCGAAATACAATAATTCTTGCACAATACTGCTTGTGAGCAGAAAAGGGCAACACTGTGGTGATTTTCTATTTGGAAGATTCCCTTGTCCTCCATAAACGAGCGTACGGGTCCCCTGATGTTAAGAGATCACCTCCGCCCACAGTCTCTTGCAATACCGGAGGAATTACAGGAGCGTTGCCGGCCTTTTAGGTATACGTGCTATTTGGATGACGGGTCACTCGATGTTAAGTGGTCATACCCCATGTCGTATCATCCTGGATACACCGCACAAGGAAGCTCAATCCACAGCTTTGTTGTACGTGAAAGAAAGTTCCTTGAAACCGCACTGTGGAGGAACGCCACACATCCAGGTGGTGGGGATGATATACCTACTATATATCGAGACCCTTGGTCTGTGGGGTCCTAGCGCTATAAGGCTTTTTATTTTTTAGGAAATAGCAAAAAGGTTAGTCAAAGAATTAGTCTAGCTATTCAAGGGTACGCAGCCAGTATCTTCGGAATCTTTCCTAAAGGGACTCCTTTTAATAATATATTTTGGTTATCATTGTACATTTAGAAAAAAATAACTTGACGAAATATTAATACAGAAACATGTACAAACTTGTTAATAAAATTCTTATATCTAAACTATAATCTAATATATAAAATTCTCAAGTCGCGGTGTTTATAGTTAAACTCCTTCGAAACGGCCTGACCGATTCTCATGAAATTTTGAGTGCATATTGGGTAGGTCTGAGAATTGGACAACATCTATTCTTCATCCCCCTAAATGTTAAGGGTGGTCCACGCCAATTTTTTTTTATTTATTTTTTTAAATTTAATAATATTTAATAAAAATACATACAACTTAAAATTTTCACACATCTACGATCAACAGTTACTTTTGTATTGCGATTTTAATATCGGCAATACAACGTATGCTGGGTCAGCTAGTCTGTATAATAAAATTATTCCACTGGCAAAACACACTAAAATCCGAAGAAACACACGAACAATAATAGTAAAGGTGTTATAATACAGTAATATAACAAGTAATTAAAATATTTTAAGTATTAGAAGAGAAGTTATCGTTATTTTATTTATATTTAATGATTGCGTTAATTAATTAGGTAATAATTAACATCTGTGTCAGGTCGCATTGTGTGAAATATGTTGAAATATAACAATTACATACAATGTATTATTGTGTGATGACATACGCTTGTTATATAGAGGCTATAGCACAATTTAGATCATTTATACATCTAGAAACTGACCTTTACTATATACCACTGGACTGGCGGCTGTCAAAGGGCTTAGTGCCTGTTTGATATTCGCCATTTTGGCGCTGTTGGCCATAGCGGGAGTCTGCGGTACTAAAAATAGTGATGACAACATAGGTGGTGGAAAACTAGTTACATAACAAAAAAATTGTGTACTTTATAACATTGATTTTTGAAGTATAAATAACACAGAACATGAACGAAATTAATTCAAAATGTACAAATTCTTCAGAGTATTGTACGTTCCTTCGCAGCCATTTGTATTATACGTCAAAATTAGTTCTCTGGACGCTCGCGGGTGGCGCTTCAAATAGGCACAAAAAATTTGCTGTCAAACATATGGAACAGCCTGTCAAGTGGCATTTAGATTATAAACTTAGTATACTAGCGTAATAGACAAACACTCTCCTCATTACGGCGAGACTAAAATATGTAAAACGTTCATGTGCATAGTTTTATAGATGTGTTAGTGAGTTGGTGAAGTGAGTAGTATTTTGTATTTGGTCAATCCCTGTGACAAATATTGATAAAAGGCGTCATATTCACGTATACAATATTTTATTATCGAACTCATATTTTTTTAAATTAATATAATCCTTACAAAATAGAGTGTTTACTGCGTATTTACTGAGCTCAGACCACTTTGGTCAGTTAGCCTCTTTTAATATTGAGGGAAACAAATGTACTTGAACTAAAAAGTTTATGTTTGTTCCGGTAAACAATAGGCGAATGGAGAAATATAGAGGCAATGTTTCAGAAAAACTCTCAAACTTGTATTTGAATTATAACAGTACTCCAAATGAGATGTATGGTAAGTTATTTAAAATAATTAAAACAGAGTTTGCTTCTACATTTACTTCAAAGACAGTCAACTCGGGTCTCTTGTCATTTAACAACTGGGCAACAGCTGGTATTCATAGGAGCAGACAACGGTTATATGAACTATATAGTGAGAGATCGTCATGTAATCATGATGTATCTTTCCTTGTATATGTGAAAAAATATTCAAAATTATTTAAGAAAGTATGTACTATTGCTAAGTCAATGCATATTAGAGAAATAATTAAAATGCTTCAAATAAAATAAAAATGACTTGGAAAGTTATTAACTGGGAATCTGGAAGAGCGAAAGACTGCAAGTTTGAATATAATCTAATAATAAACAATACAAAAATCCACTCTGAGCAGGAAGTAGCTTCTGCTTTTGAGAATTTTTTTTTCTGACATTCCAGTTTCCATCTCAAGCACCCTTGTCTCCTCCACCAGTGCTGCCGAGTCACTTCTTTTGGAAAATGTTAAGGAATGTAAACAAAATTTCAAATACAGTGTTGTTAGCCCAGCAGAAATAATTAAAACTTTCAGATCCTTATAAATGAAAAAAACTGCTGATATATGGGGCATATCTGTAAAAATAATAAGTTCTGTTATTGACGTCATAGCACCATATCTAGCACTAGTTTTTAATAGCTGTATTGAACATGGCGTGTTTCCTGACCTTCTGAAGTATAGTAAAATTACACCAATATTTAAATCGGGACTCACTTCTGACCCGAATAACTATCGCCGTTTCGGTGTTGCCGACCCTTAGTAAAATTTTTGAAAAAATTATTTTAAGCCAAATGCTTACTGACTTTAACACTTATAAGTTACTTCATATAAAGCAATTTGGCTTTACTAGGGGACGCTCGACTACGGATGCAGGTGTTGAACTCATCAGGAATATTTTTGAGGCCTGGGAGGAATCACAGAATGCACTTGGTATCTTCTGTGATTTATCTAAGGCTTTTGATTGTGTCCAGCATTCAACGCTGGTCAGGAAGCTATGCCACTATGGTATAAGAGGATCTGCACTCGATCTTCTGATCTCATATTTAAATAATAGGATTCAAAGGGTCGAGGTGACTGGCAGGAGATCTCCTGGGACTCCTCTCGGTATGGGGGTACCACAAGGGTCTATTCTTGGACCCTTCCTCTTCCTAATTTATATAAATGATCTACCTAACCTTGTAGAAAAAAAACACAAGGTGGTATTGTTTGCGGATGACACTTCACTTATATTCAAAGTGAAACGAAGCCAAGTTTTGTATGACGAAGTAAACAATGCTCTATCTGACATCGTGTACTGGTTTAGCGCCAATAACTTATTGTTAAATAATCATAAAACCAAACATATTAAATTCACCGCGCCAAATGTCATAAATGTAGATGCGAATATTTTATTAAATGGAGAGGTGGTAAAACCAGTGGAATCTGCTATATTTCTTGGCATTACTCTTGATTCCAAATTGCAGTGGGGCCCCCCTATTGAAGGATTGGCGAATAGGCTTAGTTCTGCAGCATATGCGGTTAAGAAAATTAGACGGTCAACTGACATAGATACGGCGAGATTAGTATACTTTAGTTATTTTCATAGTATTATGTCCTATGGTATATTGTTATGGGGCAGTGCGGCCGATATTAATACTATCTTTGTGCTGCAGAAGAGGGCTTTTCGCGCGATTTATAACCTAGGTCCTAAAGAATCATTAAGAGAACAATTTAAATAAATAAACATTATGACTGTTACTTCTCAATACATTTTCGATAATGTTTTGTATGTTTATAAGCACATTGAGGAATTTTCTAGAAACTGTGACATTCATAATGTTAACACGAGGAACAAACATAAACTTGTTATGCCTACTACTCGGTTGGGTCGAGTTAGTAAGTCTTTTGTTGGGCGATGTATATGCTTCTACAATATGATCCCAGAAAATGTACAAAACAAATGTGTTACGAAATTTAAAAGAATTGTTAAAAAACGTTTGTGTGGGAAAGGTTATTATAGCATAAACAATTTTCTTAATGACACCACGGACTGGGATAAAGCGAACACCCTCAGGCTCTTTAATTATAAATGTTTATTGTACGATATTACATTGTAATCCATATTTTATATTAAAAAAAAAAGCCCGCTGAGTTTCTTGCGCCCATTCTTCTCAGGTCTGAGGCAGTCTCTTTTGAATGGGTGGTAGATTTTTACGTTCAATAAGTGATTTTAAATCCTATTTTGAATAAAAATATTTGAATTTGAATATTTAAAATGTAATTCCAAATATTTTTGTGAATATGTTCTACGATAATAAACACCACGAAAGTAGTTTAAAATGTTTATTTATTTGGATTGTTGCTGTATACAAACAACACAATCTAATACAGAACCCTACACCAGTATATTTTTTAATTAATATCCGTTAAAACACAGTATAATTACGATAAAAACAATAAAATTAAAACGCGGGTCAATTTGACAGGAGACTAATAGACACTAAATTGTTTAAAACGGTTTCACGGTCCATCTAGTCCGTCTCTTTCTCACACTTAGGTTCTTGTGTAAGGTTATCTCACTCTCACACAGGGTTCGTCTTTACTCTAGTAAACTAATTTTATGATCTAGATAGACTGTGACTACTGTGAAAACGTCGAAAAAAATTGACTGTTAGCGTCTTTTTTTAGCAATACACGCACACTAACACAAAGTTACATAAAAAATCGCTAGTGTAAGACGTAGCTTGCCACGCACACTAAAGTAATAAATCTGACCTGTTTTTATCGGTTGTCTAGCAGCAAGAGGCTCTATATCTACTTAAATTTTATCGATCACATATCATCAGTAATTATTTTGTATTTTATAAATTTCAATGTAAAATAATACGAAGCGTATGTTGCAAACTTTGAAATATTCCACACACACACAAGTATCTAATAGTTCCCGTAATAAAAAAGCTGTTATTCTTAGGTTGTGCGGTATCTAGTTGGAGCGCAGCGGAGAGCAATCCTTAATCTGAGCAGTTTCTTAGTATAAATATTACTTACATTATTAAAATTAAATAAATCCTCAACACTTAATATCTTTTTTCAATCAATTATTCTAACAGTAGTCCAGGCAATCGTTTCGTTATCGCAAAACTGGGTCTCGATTTTTTTTCTTCAATTTCGAGCCATTCCCAATTTCGAGGTCATCCCGAGGGCAAGGCATTGGCTACAAAGAGACGGAAATATCAATTAAGACATTGCTTCAAATCAATCCACATTCAAATACAAATAATTAAAATCACTTATTGAACGTCAAAAAAACTACCACCCATTCGAAATAGTATGCCTCAGACCTGAGAAGAACGGGAGCAAAAATCTCAGCGGGCTTATTTTTTTCCTTATATAGTTACAATATATTATGCAGTAACTTACAATTAAATTACAATAAAATAGCCTGAGGGCTTTCGCTCAGTTCTCAGTCTTAGGTATCATAAGGAAAATCATTTATGTTATAGTAACCTTTACCACACTAACGTTTTTAATAATTCTTTTGAATTTGGTAACACATTTGTTTTGTACATTTTCTGGGATCATATTGTTCTGATCACCGCCAAACAAAAGCCTTTCTAACTCGACTTAACCGAGTAGGTAGTATATATAGGCCGTCTTATCACAAAACACGGAGTAACTAAAAAACCTAAGTAAAAGTCTTATAACAAAACACGTTTTAGCGAAAAACTATAGACCTATCTATGGTCTAAAGATAAACCAAGACTTTAATGTCTGAGTTTAAACCAAGTCTATTAAGTTTTTTGTAATAAGACGGATCAAGTTTATGTTTGTTCCTCGTGTTAACATTATGATTGTCGTAGTTTCTAACAAATGCGTTAATGCGCATATGAACATAAGAACTTTCATCATCATCATCATCATTCCAGCCGGAAGACGTCCACTGCTGGACAATGGCCTCCCCCAAATATCGCCATGACGATCGGTCCTGCGCTGCCCTCATCAATCCTACTACGATTTTGACCAGATCGTCGGTCCATCTTGTCCCCCACAACTACTACTACTGCCTACCAACACTACGCCTTTATGTATATAATTCTTACATAAGAACATGATCAAGATTATATTGAGATGCAATAGTCAATATGTTTATTTCTGTAAATTTTTCTCTAAATGAATTCATCAATCCATTATAATTTTAGCTCATGACGACGGGCACCCAGCCACATATGGAGTATTACTCTCTCTGGTCTGTTGCACACAAGTACCAGTTCGCACCATTTGACCGCATGCAACGCAGTGACGCTCGAATAACTCGGAGATGCCGTAATCTGTGAACCTCCCGATCACTGCGTAGAAACTTTTACTGTTTAATGTTTCTTATGGCGTAACTATCACGGGGAGTTTCGAAGAAGTTTTTGAGGTGATAACATCTAACTAACGCATTAAATGAGACAAACCATTGGGAGGCTCCGTTGCACAGGATGCCGACTAGATTATGGGTACCACAACGGCGACTATTCCAGCCGTGAAGCAGTAATGTGTAAATATTACAGTATTTCGGTGTGAACGACGCCGTAGCTAGTGTTATAGTCGTAATTACTGGGCAAATGAGACTTAACATCTTATGTCTCAAGGAGACGAGCGCAATTGTAGTGCCACTCAGAATCTTTGGGTTTTTCGAGAATCCTGAGCGGCACTGCATTAAAATGGGCAGGGCTTATCAATTACCATGAGCTGAACGTCCTGCTCGTCACGTTCCTTATTTTCAAAAATATATAAAAAAAACTTAAAGATCACCGTTTTGGCTTGTGACGTTCTTCCACAGACCACTTTTCTTATATATTTCTTCGATGGACAATAAAACTATTGCTGAAGTGCTTGCGCAATATATTCTTCAGGTCGAAACGACATGGGTATCCCCCATCTTAAAGGCTGAAAACGCTCCTGTGATTCTTCTGTTGTGTCACATGTACAGTACCACTATACGCTAGTTTGCCTTTCTATTCCATAAAAAAAAATTACAATATTACAAGAAAACAATAAGAAAAAAAAATTCTCGATAGAAAACAAAGTGTGTGCATGTTATCATTACGCGCGATTGAAGTTAATATTAATAGTAACACGTACATAAATACATTATATTATGTAAGCTGTATTATCAACTGAGACTTGGAGACTGAAAGCTGCAGACCGCAAACGCATTGACACCTTTGAGATGTGGTGCTGGAGAAAGACGCTCCGTATCCCCTGGACAGCATTTCGATCTAATCTCTCCATACTGCGTGAACTCAGGATCTCCTCGCGATTGTCGTCCGAATGTCTGCGCAGAGTTTTAGAATACTTCGGTCACATCGCAAGGAAGGACGATGGAAACCTTGAGAGGCTCATTGTAGTCGGCAAAATAGATGGGAAGAGGCCTTGTGGACGCAGTACAACACGATGGTCCGACCAGATCCGCTCCGCCCTCGACTCTACGGTTCACAATGCCTTTCACACCGCCAGAGACAGAAATAGATGTAGAGCGATCATACGTGAGAAAGTGATACAGAGGGGTGGTCACGACCCTCAGTACTGAGGATTACGACGCAGGGAGGATCAACTAGGCACTCACGTATTGCTGAAGGGCTAGGAGCATTGTTACATTTTTTTGCTATTTTTTACTCGTTAACGCTGACGATATAAGCTGATCTTTTGAGCAAAGTTGGCATTTCATTCTCTACCTAGAATAAAAAAATCTTAACATTAATATCATTTTATTTATTGTACAAAGAACGATATTATAGAGTTATATTGATATTATTCATTAGAAAATCAACACACTTTTAACAGGTCAAGTCATTATCAGGTTCTTGATTTTCACTTTTATCCAATTTATTGATGAAAGAGTAAAATGTTTCTGAGATTCCGCCATTTCATTTAACTGATTATTATTTTCATTTTATATTAATATAGAAATATTTATTTATAATTCATTAATATCCACTTGCACGTTGCAAAATTTTCACTCATTAAATAAAATAATTGAAAATAAGAAATTGAAGGTTAGTTTATTACCACATATCAATATGACGTTGTTATTGAATAATAAAGAATATGGCTGTATGGGCTCGAGCCCTTTGCCTGTCCTAAAAATGGACGAAGAAACCAAAAACCGGATGGTACAGAAACGGGACGCCATCTTGCCGTAACGGACTTCCGTTGCATTATCGCCCAGTTACCTCGTAGTCGCGATTAAAGAAGTTATACTAAAAATAAAACATAATTGACTTTACGTTTAAATATAATTTTGTTGGTGCCAATAATTTTCTGGTAAGACTTCGAACTAATTGATTTATATTGTCACAGATTTTATATATAGATATTGTCAAAGATGATACACGGCGCTAACCTACAATAGACGATTTGCGCATTTGCTCGGTTAAGTTAAGCCTATACGGTTTCAATCTATTTTGCAATTTAGCACTTTTAATAATATTACGCGCACGAAAGAATGGCATATAGTTAAACTATATATGGATAAAGAAGAAAGCTGAAAGCCGGTGTAAAAATATGTATTGATGAGATTTTTTTATGAAAATAATGGATGAAATGAGCAGCACGTTCAGATGATGGTAATTGATACACCCTGCCAATTACAATGCAGTTCCGCTCAGGATTATTGAAAAACCCTAAAATTCTGAGCGGCACTACAACTGTGCTCGTCACCTAGAGACATAAGTTGTCAAGTCTCAATTGTTCAGTAAATTCACTAGCTACGGCGCCCTTCAGACTTTCATTACGACTTCACGGTAGAAATAGGCGCCGTTGTGGTACCCATAATCTAGCCGGCAGCCGGTGCAAATTAACCTCTCACTGGTAAAAAAAGATGCCAAACAAGAGGACAATCGACAGTGGTGGTGTTAGCATGTATAGGTAATTAATTATTATTTTCTGATATTATGTGCATTCCGCAACCGCGCGCTTTGCAAGAAATTTCTTGCCTCGCACAGCCACTTTGTGGAATCAACTACCAGCTGCGGTTTTCCCGAATCGATACGATACGAACCGATACTTAGGGAATTTCAAGAAAAGAGCATACTTAAGACCTAAGGCCGACAACGCCGGCCTTAGTTTATATAAGTGATGTATTGTTTCTATTAAATAAAAAATAAAATAATATGCATCCACATGCCACGTTGAGTGATAATAATCGTAAAGTAGTAAAGTATACAATGCATCGTTGTTTGGTTGATTTCTTACACGAGTCTGTCAACCAAGCTATAGTGGTACTATTCGAGTGCTTATTGTGACGCCATTCCCATAGCCATTTTCTTAAGAAACTCTCAGAATTGTTAACATGACACACTGACACCTTACACTTATATATTTTCAACGTAAAGGAGAGCTAATGCAGAAACTAGAATACTATTTACATAACTAATCTTAATTGTGTAAGATTTGTAATACATTTGAACAATAAAATATACTTTTTTACTTCTAACACAGATCTTATCAAAGCCTTGGGATATTTGGACAGCGATAAAAAGTCGGTTCATTCAAGCAACTGCCTAAATGGGCAAGTGCTAGTTAGAACATAATATTATGTATTCTAGATATAATATGCCATTTTTATAAGAGTCGCAATGTTGGCCATGGAGTACAGCTGCTGGTTGATATAGCCTAAAACAATCCACTGAGCCCTCTCCGTGATATATGCGGTAAAAGATGCATAGAGAGCACACATCTCCACGTAACACAAAAGAATCAACCTAATCGCAAATCTCTTGATCATTGATGTATTAGTCGTCGAGGTGAGAAAAAGTACTCCATGTGAGGCCATATTTGCGCCTTATAAGGCGATGGTTTGAAGTGAAATACTGTCTCGCCTTACTGAGTACACGAAGTTTATTACAGCCCAATTTGTCAAGTTAAAAAGGAACTTAATGTTGCTCCATATATCACCGCCGAGTATGCCGTTAAGCTGTAGCCTTGAAAAGAGTGATCTCGAATCGAGAAGCAAGGGAGACTTTAGCGATGGTTGCACAAACTTTTGTCTTCTTAGGGTTAAATTTTGTACGACAAAACTCACAAACTGTAAATACCTCTTCTTTAGCTCCACGGCGGTTTAGTTTCATTCTTATTCAAGAATTATGTACCTACCATTACCGTAAATTCTAATAAAAAAATTGTATACAAATATAAATAAATGCATTATTTTCACAAATTCCACCATTTTACATATGAACAACACGCTAGGTAGGAAATTCACTTCATGAGCTCAAAAAGCCTCTTTGTTATGAAGTCTATTTGTTTGAGAAATAGTTCTTGCTGTTCGAATTTGTTTACGGATACCTGTGTCTACTTCCTGATGAGCTTGCTTTTATAAATAAAATACTTTAGTTAACTACATATTGCTCGTAAAAACATTGTGTCAATTTAATACAAATCCATAAGTGTATACAGTGTAATTCTAAACACTTTAAGGTCTATCATATAATTTCACTATCTTGTAAGTTGTAAGCGTGACATGTTTATGTGTTCCTTCCGTATCTAATGGTTGTAGCGACGTCCGGATATTATGTTTTAAATATTTCTAACTTTGCCAAATCCTAGGTACAAGTGTAAATCAAATTAAATCTTGTCTGTCATTTGTCAATTTGGGGGTTTTGCCATAATTGCAGGCGGGCTAGCCATCGCAGTAGATGTTGATATTCTTTCGGAAGGATGCTACTGCCCATCCTTCGTTCTTTGTATCCCTATTATTCGCCTCTTACAACAACGGAAGAGATGGGATACTGCTATTCTGGTGCGACACCACACGCACGGACCGATGATAACTCAGGATCGCCGGAATATGTTTGTTGAGGGCAGCGCAAAACCGGTCGTCGTGGAGATCTTTGGGGGAGGCCTTTGCCCAGCACTAGACGTCTACCGGCTGAGATGATGGTAAGATGAACTGTGATCGCTTACTTCGAGGATGGCACGAGACGGAATTAGGTTCGACGCAGACAGTAACCAAATAATGTATTTTAAGGTTGGTTTTGCACTTCTTCTTCGTGCTGTTCGCGTCAGTGGTGCGCCGTGTGCGTTGGCTGTATCCTCGGGTGATAGCAGGCAGACCAGATTGCCTATATGTTAACAATTATTGTAACACCAAGCGGGAGGGCATATGCGAAAATGGCCATAATGTTGTATTTTATTTATTTTTAATTATTTGTTTAAAATTATATTTGAATTAAAATAATTTTAACATAACACTTTTAAGAGTCTCTATGACTATTCTGAAATTTATTATTAATATTTGTATGGAAACAAGGTCAAAGAGCGCTCTGTCTGACATTAATGCCAGTTTGCTTGTGAATAAATGTTAATGACGGGTTTAAATGTTTTTTGTAAATCGCATGGAATGAGGGTTAACATCGGTCCGGATAAATACGAACATGTCCGGACTTTTAGACTCACGTCCGGCTCTCTAACTTGTCCGGGTCTTATTTTTAATTAGATGGTATATTGTAATAAAACTACATACGGACTTCTATCGAAATGTCAGGCGTTTTTTCAGGACTTTTCGAACTTATAATGGTTACCCTATATATAATTGTTGGTGCCATAACTCATTTGCTCATTTCGGAACAAACTTGTAACTGTCAGCGTCAACTTCAGTTGTCAAGTTCTCATTTCCACTCCCCGCTTTCTCATCCCTCCTTCCACACCACGTTCCCTCTACACCAATCTCTCTCGTCGGTAGATCACGTGCTCACACGCTTGCGCAGCGCTCCGCAATCCACGTATTCTCGTAATTTTAATGGCGGACACGACACCTAACTAACCTCATCAGTGATTAAGTGACCTAACCACCAAACACGAACTAAACGTAGAGGAAAAGATTTATATAAAGGCCATTTGTTTCCTCGGGGGCTGAAAAATATGTATTTACTAACTTAAAGCAAACAAATTGTCACTTACACTTGCAGTTGACGCACTATAAATAGACTATTAGAAACGATTCCATAAATCGTTCCAACTATTTTGTTCTGTACTGTCTCGAGCGTCGGTCGCTCCGTGACGTATTGGCCGTTTCATGCGATGTAAATCAGAGCGAATGTACCGGTTGCTGATGGCTAAGAACGAATCGGGCGAAACGCGACTATTCAACTGCAAAAAGATGTACTGACTACCGACCTTCTTGTTGACATGATCTTTTATTTCATAGAACCGTATTGAGACACGATCTAGAATACGGACCTAGCGCAAAATATTCTAGCGCACTCGATTATGTCGTATTTATTCACTAAACGATGCCCGCGATATCGTTCACGTGGGCGCTATACAATACTATAAGTCTACATCTATGTCATGATAATATGTATGTACATTATCCCAATCTCTTAATAATAAATAAATATCCGGACAATCGAGCCTTGCAAGAATGTACAAAACTTGAACATAAAAAAAAACTAATAGGTCTTCTGCTTTCTGGATTACCCAATTTACCTTTGTATTCTAATGTTATTGTAGCTGTTTTCTCATTAAAACACGGATAAATCTACATTTCTTTTAATTGAAAGCTACCACCTCGCTCGATCGACTAATCGCCCCCGAAATCCCCTGTATACTTAAATTTATGGAAAATCGTTGGAGCCGTTTCCGAGATTCAGATTATATTGAGAAGTATGCAAGAAAGTAAGTAAGCAAGAATTGCAAGTTTAAAGATAGAAGATAAATAAATAAAATTTGTTTATTTCTGTAACAATAACTATACATATCTATACTTAAAAACTAGGCGCAGAGGTATTCCATTCAGTTTATCGCCTGTGTTGGATACTGTTCATGTTAATATTCTTGCAAAATTAGAGTTAAATCTTAAGACTAAAAATTGTATATACAGAACGGTTTTGGATTAGTTATTGTTATTGTTACAATTTTATTATTATATGTATAGATAGTTTAACTTAGTATATGCTAGGTAATTGATCCGGCGTATTTTGGTATAAAAACAGGTCAAATACGATTCGGACTGGCCCACAAAGGGTTCCGTACCATCATACAGTACAAGACATATCCTTTATTCGTTTAAAGTACTATTGTATTATAGTTTTAATTTGCAAGACCGCCATTTTGAAATTTGTCAACTCGATTTTTATTATTCGTTGCAATAATCATTTTAAGGTTAAAAAATATTAGAGCCTCAGCCCCAACTTAGGAGCTGCGTTGCTAAATCAGCCATTCAAGATACCTTTTAAATAATCAATCAAAGAGCAATGAAAAAAAACCAAATTATTTATTTCGTTAAATAAATTTTATGAAAACATATTATAAGTATGTACACGCACAAACTGTTCGTCAATTTAAAACTAACGATACCTTCATTATCACTTGAAACAAATTAAAAGTGAAATTAATGGAGGTCGGGAAAGAGGCTCAGGTTTGTCATGGTTTCTAATTCACGGAAATGACCTATCGCCTCATTGTTCGAAACTGGATCGAGCAAATCGATGCGGCTGTGTCTCTCGCGCCAACTGTTCTCATTTACATAATAAGATGGTACTTTGACGGTTTAATATGAACATGTTGCCGGTTTTTTAGCCTTTCGTACTCCAGAAGCCGTCTCACTACATAACCCGTGACACGATACAGTAATAAAAAAGTAGTTTAACTTCATACTAGAGCGTCCGGATCAACGTACGAACACATACGCATAATTTAGATGGCGGCTAAGCAATCTTGGGAAGACAAAACTATTCAGTTATATAACCAGTGGGAGGCTACTTTGCACAGGATGCCGGCTAGATTATGGGCACCACAACGCAACGGCGCCTATTTCTGCCGTGAAGCAGTAATGTGTAAACATTACTGTGTTTCGGTCTGATGGGCGTCTATGTGACTATGTCTCATGGTGACGAACGCAATTGTAGTGCCGCTCAAAATTCTGAGCGGCAATACAATCTGTAGCAGAAGTTAAAACTATTCTGAATACAAACCTCTTTAGTACTCTAACGTTTGGTTACAATAGTTGTCTTTGTTCCTGTATGAACAGTATCATTTGCTAAGTAAATGTCTTGTATTGTAGATATCACCATAAACTACAATAGATGGAGTAAAATGGTCGTAAAATCATACGCATCTAAATCATTCCCAAACGAATTGTCGGGGACCCAGTGCTCTGTGAACGGCTGGATCACTTGGCGTTGCGTAGAGACGTCGCTTCATTGTGTGTCTTCTACCGCATGTATCACGTGGAGTGTTCGGAAGAGCTGTTTAACCTGATTCCTGCTGCCGAATTCCACCTTCGCACGACACGCCACAAGTTAGGATATCATCCCCACCATCTGGATGTGTGGCGGTCCTCCACAGTGCGGTTTTCAGGGAACTTTCTTCCACGTACTACAAAGCTGTGGAATGAGCTTCCTTATGCGGTGTTTCCGCGACGATACCACATGGGTACCTTCATAAAAGGCGCATACTCCTTCCTTAAAGGCCAGCAATGCCAGGTGACCCGTACGCTCGTTTGTCCTCCTATTCCATAAAAAAAACGCACCAAAAAGCATCAAAAAGACCAATATGCGAATAGCTAGTTTATTAAAAACATAACATTCATTAATTACTGTTGTATTCTACAACTTATTGCTACGTATATACGTAAGTATCGACTATTATAACATATTTACTTAATTGGTGGTCAAACAAACGCAGTACCTAAAGTACCTTCAGATCTCCTTTTTACGGTCTCAGTCATACTATAAATCTTAATACATAATATATTTCTTTTGTGCGTCTGATGTAACTGAACTTCTCCTGAACGGCTGGACCGATTTTAATGAAACTTTCTGTGTCTCTTCAGATGGATTCGAGAATGGTTTAGATTCACAATAGAACTACCTCCTAAACGGCTGGCCCGATTTTGATGATTTTTTGTGTGTTCCAGTGAATTTGAGATTGGTTTAGATTCTCAATTCCGTGCATATAATATAATTCTCCTGCTCATATATATGTTAGTGAACTCCTCCTTTCTCAAATTAACTTTGTTTAAATTATTGTTATCTTGATACATATCTCATCCGCACCTTATCCGTATCCGGAACTCGATGCGCAGCCACAATGTCTTTGGTAGTTACTGGCTGATTAACCATTGTTCCTAATTTGACAACTAACTGCACCAAGCTTTCGCCGCGCCGTTCTGGTACATTTGTAATTTCGATGTTGCAGTCGCGCGCTTGCTGCTCCATGGAGGCAATTTTTTGTTCGAGTGTCAAAACCTGTTCACTAAAATTATTGCAACTGGCGGAACGTTTTTCCAGACTTACTAATCGTTTTTCTAAATCTTTCTGACGTTCGTCACAAAAATTTATTGATTCCTCCATTTTTGAGAACCGAAGATTCATTTCATCCATAGATTTTTTCATTATATTATTGTCGGCGCGTAACCCTCTAATAGAATCGTTAATGTTAGTTAAAGTCTCGGAAATGTTTTTTAATTCTGATGACAATACCGATCGAACGGTGTTCATGATAGATGAAGTTATTAGGGTGTCAATTTTTTCATTCCAAGATTTAATATTATTTTCAATCTTTTGGTTGATAATTATCTCTATACGTTCCGAGTCAAGGTCACTTGGCTGTTTGCGCTTACGTATATTAGAATTGGCTTCACTAATTATCGAAGTTGATGGCGTATACAAGTCTGGATTAGATGCACACTTAATTGCGGTAGGCGTTGTGCGTTGCAATGACATGTTGAATAAGTGCGATAAGGATGG
This sequence comes from Leptidea juvernica, assembly GCA_949711755.1. Lineage (NCBI taxonomy): Eukaryota > Metazoa > Arthropoda > Insecta > Lepidoptera > Pieridae > Leptidea > Leptidea juvernica. The sequence goes on along the minus strand of CATIXQ010000003.1, from coordinate 4,035,060 downwards.
CTAATAAACAACTTAAACAAGTAGGTACTTCTCCACTGCCGTACGCAACACAGCACAATGCCTAAAACTTAGAAATCACTTACGGAACTTGCACGCAAAACTACACTTTATTTACTTACAAATAAGAATAAATGTCACACACATAATTTTTTAATATTACGGAATTAACTTGTACGTGTCCACTCTCAACTGAATATCGGAGCTAACTGATATAATATAAGTAAGGCTTATGAGCCTTCATGTTCATAAACTAGCCTTTCAGGATAGTTTATGAACTATCCTGAATATTATGCTTCCTAAATTAACTTTGTTTAAATTATTGTTATCTTGATACATATCTCATCCGCACCTTATCCGTTTAACACTTGTTATCAAATCACTCTTAAAAATATTTTACATTTTTCCGCATTACAGTAGATCAGTGGCTTCATAGAACGCGGAACTAAAACAATAATTTGCATAAAATATCCAAATATTATTAAAAAAAACGTGTGTGTACGTAAAAAGTTATTCTTTGGCGTAATAAAACAAAAATTCTTAAAAATATATTCTACGTGCTATTTATACGTTTGTATAAATCAAATCAAATCAAAATCAGTTTATTCACGTAGGTCACGGAAATGACACTTATGAATGTAAAAAAAAAATTTCTTTTTGAATCTACCGCTACTTCGTAAAGGGTTGAGCTAATGAAAAGAAGTAGCAAGAAACTCAACTAAAAAACAATATTGTAATAAAGAAGGTTTTAAATACAACCTATGAAAATATTATTATACTGTGTAATTAAATTATTACACAAATAAAATTTGAAAACAACATTTTATGAACGATGCGGTACTCGAACCCACAACGTTTCGCGTTCCGTGACCACCTAGCTTCAGGGTGTCGAATTTGCGTGACAGAGTGCGCGCGCATCGTAAAAAATCACTCTGATATTTTTTCACCAACGCGCTAAAAGAAGTATACCTTGAAAAAACTTTTTATCTTTATCTTACCTTTGTCACTACAGAATTACGTAGGGAGAAGTAATTTTAAACTTGGAGTAACTTTTCAATGCGTTTAGTGTTTGAGCCTTACACATTCTTATTGTTTTCAGAAAGTGGCCGTCTAAAACGTTACAACAGGCCAACACGGAACAAAATTATTAATAATTTAAATACAGTCACTAAGCCAGCTTAATCATGTAGTTACCTAAATGCAAAGCGAAACTTGTATAATAATTATTTAGTTATTAATCTGTACATGTAATTAATTATAATATATATATTTATTACGCGCATATATTTATTAAGCTAGTGGTCAAAAATCTAATACGAGGTGAGTTTTTAGCGCCCCATAGGTGCGAATATCACCATCATCATCATCAGCCGGAAAACGTCCACTGCTGGACAAAGGCCTCCCCCAAAAATTTCCACGACGATCGCAACGGTCCTGCGATGCCCTCATCCAACGTATTCCGGCGATCTTGACCAGATCGTCGGTCCATCTTGTGAGGGGCCTGCCAACACAGCGTCTTCCGGTACGTAGTCGCCATTCGAGGACTTTACTGCCCCAACAGCCGCAGTTTCGCAATCGTTTGGACTATGTCGCTTACTTTGGTTCTCCTACGGATCTCCTCATTTCTGATTCGATCTCGCAGGGAAACTCTGAGCATAGCCCTCTCCATTGCCCTCTGAGCGACCATGAGCTTTCTCATAAGGCCCATAGTTAGCGACCACGTCTGTGTACCTAAAGTCATCATTGTGTGTGAATATAAAGTTACTCAAATAATTAGGGTACAGTACCTTAGTCAGAAAAAACACCAACACTTTTTCACTAATTATAATACGCCATACATAGAAGGAGAATATAAAATATAAAACACTTACACAAACACTGGTGATTAATTTAGTATAAATTATCAGTGTTTGTGTAAGTGCTTTATATTTTATATTCTTTCTGATAATTTATACTAAATTAATCACACAATAGAAAATACAATACTTTTGAAATTAATCAACAAGATTATTTATATAAAATTACAGTTATGTGATGTGTGAGTATTTAGTTAAGATATTAAGACCTAAAATATTTTTGCCTACCCGCAAAATTTCAGATTATTTAGTCGCGGTACGCATACTACGCGTATACCGCGACTCTGTCATAAAATAATAAATAATATAATTATTTTGTATGAGTGTAATGAATGTATGAATTTTCTGTGTTTTAGTGTAATGCCGGATTGTGTTATGTTTTAATAGGTATATACATATGAAATAAAATATTTAAATACTTGTTTGTGTAGTATATACATATGATAAAATATATACTTATATTAAAATAATTTGTGTTAGCCACAAGTTCATACTTGATATTAAGATATCGTCTAGATCTCTAATATATAAAATTCTCGTGTCATGGTGTTAAATATTGAACTCCTCCGAAACGGCTTGACCGATTCTCATGAAATTTTGAGTGCATATTGCGTAGGTCTGAGAATCGGACAACATCTATTTTTTATCCCCCTAAATGTTAAGGGTGTTTTTTTTTTTTAATATTTTTTAAATTTTTTTAAATTTTTTTTTAAATTTGTTTGATTAGATTAGATTATGAGTTAGCATTAAAAATACATACAACTTCAAAATACATAAAACTTTTGTATCGCGATTTTAATATCGGCAATACAACGTTTGCTGGGTCAGCTAGTATAGTATATAATATATTTGTTATACCTATATAACCGAGTTAAAGGCTGTCATAGGTTTAAAACGTTATAAATATAATCTGTAATTACTTACATAATTATAATAAACTCGTTACAAAGAAAAAAAGGATTGTGTGGTTTTTTGAAACCACGGTAAAAGTGAAACTTTTTTTCACATTATAGACATTTAACTAAAAATTTTTATATTCCATTAAGGATATAAAAATAGCTTTCTCAATCTTAATTTTATACTTGGAATATTGGAATGATAATGGGAAATAATAAAAGTAGACTAAGTTTAACTTTAATAAAAAACAACATTTACATCAAAACACTGACAAACAACATTTACATTAAACACTGACAAAAACAAACAATATAGCGTGGAGCACTGGCACAAATGAGTAATAGTCTATACACTACACGGTCAGCTGTTGCAAACTATAGGCGCCGCCCGACCGTCACGCGAAATGCAACACACAGACGAAAAAGTTTGAGACGACGTAATAAAAGTTTCACTTTAAAAACTGTGCATTTAATTTTATTGAAGAGTACTTGCAGTGTGTTACACACAATTTCGAATCCAACATCATCGTTCACTGCTGGACAAAGACCTACGCCAAAGATCGCCATGACGATCGGTCCTGCGCTGCCGTCTTCCAACCTATTCTGGCGATTTTGACCAGATCGTCGGTCAATCGTGTGGGGGGCCTACCAACACTACATCTTCCGGTACGTGGTCAGCATTCGAGGACTTTACTTGGCATACCCACTGCCACAAAAGTACTTTAAAGATTTCTTTTCCTGTTTGTCTGTTTACCTGGATGTTTGTAATATTAATAAGACATCGGGACAACTTATAGCCATATTATATATATATAGATATTGTCACGCTAGATAGTATTTTTGAAGCTTTATGACACAGAGTAGATTCTCTCCGTGACGTGACGGACAGCATCTTGTCATTCTTTATAATTCAAGATGATTTATAATGTAATAATAGGGTATTTAATATTTTTTTTTTGTTTTGATTTTTTTGTATTTTAAACATAAGCCATTATGTACTCAAACACAGCACTAAAAAGTTTCTTTCGAAAACTCCTTGACATTCTCTGATTATTATAATTCTCCACTATATGACGAGCTACTGTGGGCCTACAAAATGCTTAAGTATCAAATCAAATTGGATTACGTCAGTGCGGAGTTGGCAATAAACTTATTGCCACTCTATTAAGCATAATCGTTTTACAAATGATTTTAATTAAAGTCTATATGAAACGATGCAACAAAATACCCAAACGTCATGACCTATTCAAGTAATAAATTAATCTAAAATTATTATAAAAAATTGGCAAGCTTTAAGCAAGGTATAATATAAAAATGACATGACATTTAACACCATGAATCATTATTTATCGGCTAAAAAAAAACCTCCGCCTTTATTGGGTTTTGCGAATGACAAAATGACAAACCTTAGCCCGTGCATAACTCTGGAACAAGGACTTGAGGCTGGGACAGAAAACGTTCAGTTTGTCGAGTCTCAGCCCAAATAGCACAGAGAAAGCCTTTGAAATGCGTTGCTAGCTTGAGATATTCGATATTGCTATTGAAGTCCGTGTTAGTCGTGTGCCGTGGGAGAGCGCACGGCCTATTCTCTTCGGCCACAGCCTGTTAGCCCTGATTTCACCAATGACACTTAAAACTGAGTTTATAAAACTCAGTTTTACTTTAGGTTAAATGCTAGTCCTGATTTCGATTGTCGACGAAGTCAGAGCGATATTACCAAGATTTGTAAGCGCGTTCATGAAAACTGATTTTTCAAGACACAAATAAAATTTTAAAACAAAATTTTATGCACGATGCTGGACTAGAAGCCACGACCTCTCGCGTTCCGTGCGAGTGCATTTCCAACTGAGCTAGCCGTTCGAGTTGCTCGAACTTACTCGACATTTGTGTATTAATCCCAGAAATGAGGGTTATCATCTTAAAAACATAACAAATTGTTGAGTTTTTAATGTCTTATATTGTATTAAATAGCTGTCAAAACTGTCATCGATAGGTATGAAACAAGTAAAAAACATCAATGTTTTTGTTACAATAACGACAGCGACAATTATGTTGAACCTCCGAAATTCGGCAGTCAGCATAACGCGTTTAGACTATAACTTCGTTAAGTCTATTTTGTAAACTCGTTTACTGGCGTAAACTTTATCCGAAGTATTATTATAGCGTTCTTCGTCAATGGTGAAACCAGCCCTAAGTGGTGTTGCAAGTCGTAAGGTCTTTTATCGCTTGCAACGCTTAGAGTAGTTACTATTTATCCAAAAGATGACGCTGTTTGACGGAATGGAACAGTGTGTCACCTTTTTTGAAAGTACATTAATTAATCAGAACCATTCCGTAGAAACTGTGAAATATAAGTTGGAAATTTCTTGTAATAAAATTTTAAAATATGTCTAATGTCTTCATTAGATTCACACATTTCGACACAAAGAAAAACACATGAAAAATAGCTGGAAACAACATTTTACTAATTTTGAAATAATATAACCTTTTTAATGACATCTGAACGGGCCAGATACAAATAGGACAGTCAAAAAGGTTTAATTACAAATTTATACTCGAGATTTTCCCGTTCTTTTATGAAGTCACGTTTCTAGTAAACTTCTTTTCTTCACTATGCAGAACTTATTCCAAAGAATTGAGTTAGAGTCGATCACTCGCAAGACACTTAAGATCATACAGACTTAACACTATGCAACTGCATCGAAATAGTTTAACACCTTTTGTAAACTTACGTAACATGTAGGTTCCGATACGTATCAAAATCGAGCTATCAATAACATTTATTGCCAACACTAATCGTATTCTATTGAAGTTCATGGATATTAATTCAGTGGATTTTACATAATGCTTTAACTATTATTTTACCACTGTTATGTAACGGAGAGAAACCTTTTCGTCCTAAAGATAAAAAGAGCTTTGTAGTGAATATTATATATGTGAATAAATTACAATATCTATTAGCGTTGTGTCCAATAACCTTTATACAAACGTCCGTTATGCTGTGTATCTAATTCTCCGCTTAAATGTCTTGACAGTTTTCATTAGTTTTACAATATTTGTAGCTTAAAACATGATTAGATATAGGTTGAGTTTTTGCACGAAAATTTTGCTTGGTACCGGTACTATATACTGCTGATATATTGAAAGTTTAAGTTTTGTTCTTTTATATTTCTAATTTGTCCATTTCTAACATTCCTATTGTATCCGTTCAAATGTCAATGAATTTAGTGGAATTTTGTATTTGGTTTAAAATGGTATCTTCTGTATCGTTATTCAATTAATCATCTGTACAGAAAAAAGGTGGATTGATCAAACCTTCATAAATCTCGTTGTTTTTTTCTCTATTTCTCATAATATGAGTTGGTACGACTGGTCTGGTTAATAATAAATCATTATTGCTACTATTCAAAATATTACGAGAATAAAGAGGCGATAAAATGAATCCTCCCGTAATGTAAGTGATCATTTGGATGTTGTCTACAATCTAGGAATTAACTTACTGCAAACCTAGACGGGCCTTTAAAAAGAATAATGTTGTTAAAGCTTTTTTTTTTTTCAATTCGGAGATTTTTAAGTTTTTTTGGGAAGCAAATTCCAATTTTTTTATTGGATATTTTAAATTGTATATAAATATTCTACTCAGTTCAAAAATTTATTTAAGTTCTTCTTTGTGCACTGTATTTTTTTCGTCGGAATATTATCATTGCATTATGTTGTAATCGACTCTCTAAGAAACCAATTTTTGTGGATTTTGAAGTATGACCGCACCTAAGTACTAAATCATGGCTAAGTGAATGTTTTTTCCGAGCTTACAAAGTTTAATCACAAACATTTTGTACATAAAGGAACAGATAAGATGAGATATACAATAGCTTGGTTAATAGTGATTCGTATAGTTTGGAAAGTTTTCGACGTCGATTCGATAGTTGAACCTCACATAACTAATAGTCTTGGATTGTCAGGTCGATAAAATACTAATCGGCTTATATATTAAACTAATCACGTTAATTGAATTTAAATAACCAATTAACCTAACGAGATAACTTATTACGTATTAAAACTATTAGTGGATAGAGTTAAGCCCGATTTCTTTAAACAGTAGAAATGTTTATTCTTATTTAACTGAACTATTCATACAATTACGAGTGCCGTCAGTTCGCACTAGACACACGTCTCTATTCCAAGTCCCGCTGAGTCACACTAATTATTATGAAAATTCGGTAATCTGTCGCACTCTATGCAACTATAATGAGCAATTCAATAGTACTGAACTTTTTAATAACAGTAAAGGCTTATTTAAAAGGAGTGTTAGTAAAAATCTAAAGGAAGGTTGAATTTAGAGCAATTCACAAACACACACACGCACATAGGTGTGTATGTGTGTGTTTGTGAATATGTGTCTTATTATAAATATTGTAAATCCGTTATTAGATGTAATTCCTACAAAATAGTATTATTATAACCTAATTTAAGTTCTGTGGATTTTGTGATGTTTTAAATAAAATAAAAATAAAAATATTTATTACAGACACTATGTCTATGAGACAAATGGTTAGTGATTAGTGCAATTTTTAGTTACGTAACTACTACCTGGTTACATTATCTCTGGTCCTCACGTCGATGACGTCACAACGTCGCTTTTTTGCGGTGTGCAAAACATGCATCACTGGGATATTATTTTTACTAATAAGTAAAAAAAAATATTTTGTCAGTATTATAGATTAATGTAAAGGTGTTGTGTTATGATGCTGATTATCATTATAATAATGATGAAATAATCTGGGTTAAGCAAAAATAGCTTTTATCTTTCTGTTAGAACTATTATAGCGACACAGAACAACAAACTACAGAACTATTAACAACAAAAGTCAAAACGTAGCAATGAAAACTTTAAAACACTTTCACTTCTTCTTTTTAAAGCTCAAGTTTTACGAAGTTGTGATTATTTAAAATTTTGTAAGTGTTTTTTTTTAAAAGGGCTTTTTAAACGTTTTAAATGTTTCATGAAATATATTTTTAAAGGACTTCCTTTTTATATTTATAAATAGATTTGATTAATTGTTATCCATATTTTTGCCGCTAGGAAATAACAGGTATGAATTCTCTATAAAATACCTTTTGATGGGCTAAAATTTTCCGAACATTCACCACAGTAATGTATATTTTTCTTCACACCATAAAAAGTAGAGATGACAATGAACAAAAAGCCCACCGACTTATTTGAAAAATCTGATATTTTGACGTGAGAATTTTTGAAAATCTTGGTTCTTTTCCATTTTTAAGTTAAAATGAGGTGAAAAATTAAACATTTCTAATCAAAAAAATACAGTGTGCTTGGGATATAAAAAGGTAACTTCTCACCAAATTTCGTGGAAAAAAAATATTTTTTGATAAAGATAAAAATATAAAACCAAAACATGGATCGTGTGGTTTTATAAAACCACGGTAAAAGTGAAACTTTTTTTCACATTATAGACATTTAACTAAAATTTTTTAGAATAATATTTACATTAAAAACTGAAAAAAAAAAACAAACAAAATAGCGTGGAGCACTGGCACAAATGAGTAATAGTCTATACACTACACGGTCAGCTGCTGCGAACTATAGGCGCCGCCCGACCGTCACCCGACATGCAACACACAGACGAAAAAATTTGAGACGATGTACTAAAAGTTTCGCTTTAAAACTTGGTCATTTGAATTTTCACATAAATTGTGAGGTTATCTGAAAAAAGTGTGAAGGCAAAAGTTGTAGATCTTTTTATTACCCACAACTTTGCTTTTTAACTTTTTCCATTGTTTCGCCGGAAATGGGGATGAATCGAATTTTACCCTTAAAACCCCCCACTTCCACTTCCCGACCTCAGAATACCCGTTATTTGTTTTTCCCAACATTTTTGTTATATTCTCTTCCTTTTCCAATAGGTTTCATCTTACTATTATTATTTTTTTCACTTTTTACCATTTTCACAGGCTTCAGCACTGGTCTCTTACAAATAATTCAGTTAATGATAATATTTCATTACATATAACAATTCATACAGTGAGTGGGCGCGGGGTACTTCATTTATATGGCCAAAACAACGTAAGCCGTCATCTAGTTAGTATTCAACAGGATGCTATCAGCGTAATCTTGTTGTGTTTATTATAGATTTTATTACGTGTATGTCATGGTCAGATTATTCTTGATCGTGGCATTGTGTAAACATTCACTGTGAACTTAGTACCGACGAAACCATACTTATATTGCGGAAACCTTACATCTGAACTATTACGTCATAGCTTTATAGGTTTTATATATACTTATTACGATATACTATGAGCAGTAACCAGTAGGTTAATTAAGTAAGAGCGGCCAACCCGTTTGAAGCCACGCCAAAAAAGTTAAAAAAAATCTGATAAATGAAAGAGCTAAAAGAAACACGTAAAAAAAATTAATATCTATGACTTTTGAACTTATAGTTCTTTAGACGCGTTATGAAAAAATGATGAGAGTGAAATTTTAAGATGCGCGCGCATCACATAAAAGTAACAGGGTGAAGTTGGTTCCAAAAGGTTTCTGACGTTTGCGACAGTCGTTATTTTATTTTGATTTCTTCGTCCATTATTAGGACAGGCAAAAGGGTTCAAGCACATACAGCCGTATTTGTTATTTAATAATTAATTATTAAGGTTTTTACAATATTGTTCTTTCTTCACAAATAGAATAGCAGGAAGAACAAATAATTTTAAGGATTTTTGCTTTGTTAGTCTAAAGAAGTATAATTTTTTGCGTGCATACATAAGTACGCAAACACTTTTTTTTTATATATATATTTAGAAAATCAAAGGGTCAAAGTAAATTAGAACCTGACGAAAGTAAATAACCTGAATGTATATTATAGAAAACAGGTTCTATAGTTGGAGTTAATAGGCAGAGAAAGTAAACATTACCTAAACCTTTTATGCGTAATGCGTTCGTTCACAGAATTGATTATATTATTAAATTAACTTTATCTTAAACAGTATATACCAGGAAATAAACTTATGTTGATGTATAATATACCAGTGGATGTCTCCATTGCAAAGGAAGGCGGCTAGATTATGGGAACCACAACTTCTGCCGTGTAGCAGTAATGTAAGCATTATTGTATTATCGTTTTGAAGAGCGCTGTAGCCAGTGAAATTACTGGGCAAGCGAGACTTAACATCTTATGTCTCAGGGAGACGAGCGAAATTGTAGTGCCGCTCAGAATTTTTGGATTTATCAAGTATCCTGAGCGGCACTGCATTGTAATGAGCAGGGAGTATCAATTACCATTAGCTGAACGTCCAGTTCATCTCGTCCCTTATTGTCATAAAAAAATATTAGGTTATATTCTTCTAACCTCTTACGCTAACCTTACCACTTAGCCCCGGTATGCTAAAAATCGATTTATTAAAATTTTAAGTCAATGTCCCCGAGGTACAGCGAAACATGCATTTTCACAATAACCGCGATTCACTTCACCGTTAGTCACAATCGATTCACAACGGACTGCTGAGTTTGATAACATAAATTGATTTTATGAATTATTTCAAGAGTTTCAGTTGGATGAAGACGATATTGCATTTACATGATCCAAAAAACTTCATTAGCTATTACAATGTTATTCACATTAGGATCGTACTGTTTCAATGTATATAATGTATTCTCTTCATACATTTCTCGTAACTAACAGTTTTACTAGATTTGTACCTGTTTCGCGTCGAGTTTAAGGGACGAGACGAACAGGACGTTCAGCTGATGGAAATTGATACGCCGTGTCCATTAAAATGCGGTGCCGTTGCCCTTTAAATTACTGGGCAAATGAGACTTGACAACTTATATCTCAAGGTGATGAGCGCAGTTGTAGTGCCGCTCAGAATTTTTGGGTTTTTCAAAAATACTTAAGTACCAAAGATAATTCAGATGAATTAAGACTTTTCAAATTCTTTACTTCTATTTGTGTCATCACATAATTATTTACGTTTCTCAACGTTAAATTATTATTAAAACAAGAAGCAAAACGTGACTGAAACTGCTGTTAAATTATTGTATTTTATTTCAACATCACGTTCATTGTGAAATATGTAGTCTAACTCTTGTCATCGATGAGTGACTTAGCCAAAAATATGCATGCTTACAGCACGGACTAGTAAAAAAAGAAAAACTCCGCGCCGTGATAATAGCAAGTGAAGCTTTTTTATGCTAGTGTGTGTGCGGTTACGGGGTATAGTTACACAATTTTTTCTCACTTAAATAATCATATATCAACAAATACTTTTATGTTATTGTTTTTACACTTTTTCACAACGCACGACGGTATTTTTAAAATATTTTATTGAGACGCAAACTGATCTGTCACAGACGATGACAATTCTCATAATGGCCGCCTATCGGCCTGTAGTAGTGTAAGTGTGCGCGTGGGGCTTTGTATTTACACGTTAATCGGCTTGTTTTGATGCTACACTGTTATGTAAGGTGACACGGAGTCCTTATTTTTTTACTACTCCGTGGGTTACAGCAAGTTAGTCAATGCAATAATAATGTATTATTATTTTTTCTTTGATTAACGCGAGTAAAAGGTGAGTAACGCGTGTTTGTAACTGTGTTTTTACATTAGTTTTTAAGTAAAAGCTTTTCTTATTATTATATTATTCAACCCGACGTTTCGTGACCGTTTCAGAGTTCGTTTTCAGGGCTGAGCAAATTCCACCTCCGAGGCAACAAATAGTAAACTTCATAATGACATCTATGACAAATACTATCTGGACTCCTGTTAACCTGTACTATGTACGAATGAAAACGTGCTCTGAAAAGCTCAAGAAACATCAGGTTATATATCATAATAATAATAATAATTAGACTTTAACGCAAAAGCGAATTATTATAAATTACTACTGGTTCCACGATCTGAACACATTCAGGCTAAATTTGACTTGCGTAATAAAAGTAACGCCTTATTGAACTAAGTTAGGTATCTCTTATTTTTTTTTTATGGAATAGGAGGACAAACGAGCGTACGGGTCACCTGGTCTTAAGTAATCACCGCCGCCCACATTCTCTTGCAACACCAGAGGAATCACAAGAGCGTTGCCGGCCTTTGAGGAAGGTGTACGCGCTTTTTTTGTAGGTACCCATGTCGTATCGTCCCGGAAACATCTCACAAGGAAGCACATTCTACAGCTTTGTAGTACGAGGAAGAAAGCTCCTTGAAAACCGCACACATGATGATATCCTAACTTGTGACGTGTCGTGCGAAGGTGGAATTCAGCGGCAGCAATCAGTTTGCCTTTTATTACACTCAGCTGAGTTTTATGCAAGTCAGGAGCGTGCATGTCATATAGGCAAGTAGGTAGTGCCTACCTCGCCTACATAAATAGCGTTATAGTTGATTTAGTATAATTTGGTTCTGTTCTTTTATAACCAAACTTCTATTAACCCCACTCACAAATTCTCCTATTTACCTACTGTAAGCAATCTCTAGGCTCGACTACGACTAGTTAGATCTACAGTGCCTACCTTGCTAGAAAACCAATGGACGCCCCTGACGTAAGTAAAGTTTGAGATAAGTCTTAAGTACGTTCTAAGTACGCTATGTAGATGTGTGACGTTCGGCTTAATTCGGCTCGAGTCGATCGAAGCAGCGCGGTCAGTCAAACTTCACAAGAGTAATTTATACACAATTAAAATTATTTTACTGTTATTCATTTATGAACGTACGATAAGAAATAATGTTGATCTTCATATTATAAGCCTACTTTTGATGATATTTTCGTGTGGTCTTAAACAAATGCGTCCACACGGACGACCGCTTATTTGAAAGAAACATAATCATTTTTTTTAATGAAAAAAAGGGACGAGACGAGCAGGACGTTCAGCTGATGGTAATCGATACGCCCTGCCCATTACAATGCAGTGCCGCTGAGTATTCTTGAAAAACCCCAAAATATCTAAGCGGCACTACAACTGCGCTCGTCACCTTGAGACATAACATGTTAAGTTTCATTTGCCCAGTAATTTCACTAGCTACAGCGCCCTTCAGACCGAAACACAGTAATCCTTACACATTACTGCTTCACGGCAGAAATAGGCGCCGTTGTGGTACCCATAATCTAGCCGGCATCCTGTGCAAAGCAACCTCCAACTGGTAAAATTTGAATATTTTGTCAACAATTATTTCAATTAATTCTCCAAAGTATACGGTTGACAATGGAATTCATAGAAAGCAGTGTTACAGAAACGAATTGTTCTGCAACACCACCATAGACGTCGATAATTGAAAGCTATTATTTGCCTTAATTGTGACGAGAAAGCAACACTTTCACGACGCAGATTACTTCAACTTCACGTTTATTTTGAAGATTTTAATAATTGTTGCAATTGTCACGGTGTTTGTAGAATTCGTAGTTTATATAACTTTTGCGAGAGTTCTTTTGGAATGAATAAAGTCTATCTATTCTCTTTGAAGTGATTTTTATTTCTATAATACTTTATTTATTCTGCATGAGCATGTTACGGGAACAGAAATATGATATTGTGTTACACAATATGTTATGTTTTTTAAAGTGATAATAAAATAAATTTAGAAAAACTAAGCTCTAACCAACTGTGCTAACCGTTCGGCTCAGTTGGTTAGAGCACCGGCACGGAACGCCGGAGGTCGTGGTTGCGAATCCCGCATCGTTCATAAAATTTTGTTTTTCAAATTTTATTTGTGTATTGTGTTACATGTTTTTTTGTTTTTATAAATTCTAATTTGATTTCTTTAATTTCTTGTGCGTTTTTCGTGTGGGTACTGATTTAGATTAAGCCGTCACCGTCATGCTGAGCTATGTGAGGCACGTTAATGTGAAGTTGGCTCGACTAATAGCTTAAACACATGGTCGGACTTGGTACGGCCGGACGATCAGACGGTTCGGTGGGTGTCTCGCACCAATTGGTCCGGCATCGTACTCAGTACGGTACGGAAGGTAATAATAATAATTATGTGCGATGGGCAATGCGAGACGATATGATAATCATGGCAGAGACCATGGAGACTTAAGCCGTATATTCGATGGCCTCCATACAGCTTCCCAAGGAGTAGGTCTCAAAATGAACATGGACAAGGCAAAGATCATATCTAATGCCGATGTCACACCTACTCCCGTAACAGTTAGGAACTGTACTCTCGAAATTGTTGACGAGTACGTCCACCTTGGACAGATAATCCAGTTGGGCAGGTCCAATTTCGGGAAAGAGGTCACTCGTCGAATCCAACTCGGGCAGCGTTCGGGAAGCTCCGTAAAATCTTCTCGTCAAAAATATCACAGTGTCTCAAGACGAAGGTTTTTAACCAGTGTGTGTTGCTAGTGATGCATACGGAACATAGACATGGTCGCTAAGTATGGTCCATATGAGGAAGCACATTGTCGCTCAGCGGGCGTTGAGGCAGTAAGGTCCTCGAATGGTGACTACGTACCGGAAGACTTAGTATTGGTAGGCCCTCCACAAGATGGACCGACGATCTGGTCAAGATTGACGGAATACGTTGTGTGAGGGCAGGCATCTTGGGTGAGGCCTTTGTCAGCAGTGGACGTCTTCCGGCTGAAATGAGATGAGGTGAGACAATGCGACATACCATCGAATATAGTCCGTTACCGGACCGTGTCCGATGGTTCGGCCATATCTGACCATGTGCTTAGCCTATAAGGGAGACAAGAGAGGAGATCACTCCCGCCCATTATTTGATATACATATACCCCCTTATTCATAATGGTCCGCTAACTTTAAACAGCCGCTTAGGAGTGTTTTTTCTCATTCTGACTTAGGTCAATAGAAGAAGACAGAGTGAGAATTAGCAATGCTTTAAGTTAGGAGGCTATTATGAATAAGGGGGTTAATGATTTGCCGCGAGTTAAACTATTGAACTAAAAATCTCTTAAGCGATTTTTAGTAAATCAACCACGTTTCCAACACTAATGCTGCCCCATAAAATAAAACCTAGTCGCATGAACCATAAAGAAAATATTTAATTTATTTATTGTAATTTTTTTTTAACGAAATATGAATTCATAATTTTTTGGCATGTCCTACACATATTAAAAAATCAAACGAACTATTGTTATAATATAATTATAAGTTTTGTACTTCAATTAGCAGCATGACTGTTTGTTTTTTTTAATGTTCGACGTATATTAGAAGGCCTTTGACATAAGATGATTCAGATATTACTAGAACATTCTTCTTTCAATACATACAACAAGTTTTCAATATACTTGCAAGTTTCAAAGTCAAATTAAAATCGTCATAAATTAAATTGTTGTTTAAATTTTTTTTATATTTTTCTTCTATGCTGTTTACTGTGTAGAAATCATACCAGACTATTTTTTTTATATATATATTTAAATTTAATATGTGTGAATAAGAAATGTCAACTTCCAAATACATTAAAATATCTATCACCAGAACATCCAACGAATTGTTTGTCGTCAAACAAGCATTAAGCTGGTTATGTAAATATCTAAACGTTGCAACACCATTTTAATTTTACTATCATTAGTATTCAAATTAATAATTTAGAATCCGTTCTGTCTGACTTGTTTTAAAAATTATATAATTTAGTTTCTTTTATATTTTGTAAACAGATACAATGTATCAGAACAAATAAATTACCTACCTATATGATACATTTTACAAAAAAAAAACACTAACAAAACGTAAGTAAAATCTAAGTTGAACTATTTAATATTGAAATTGTTTAACTTGAGAAAAGCCGAGGTTATTACTCAAAATTGTATTTACCTATTTTAATATTATACTGCAAGGAAAGGTTATTTATAAATAATTTTTTTATTGATTATAAAATATACTTTATTCTTAGCTACAATTCTTGAATAGGTACATTAGAATTTTGTAAATGTACATTATTAGAATCATTATTTAATCCTATAAAAGTAACATTTTGAGTGCCTTGTTATTCATAAAATGATATTATGTGTAACGTTATAACCTCCACATTTTTTTGAAGTCGGTCGACAAAATAAAAATCAATAAATGCACGGACGAAATGTTGTTTAAATTAAGTTTGGTATTTGTGAGTCATACTGGCGGCATTGAACATAAAGTTTCCTTGTAGATATTTCAACATATGTAGTCACATACCAGTTTAGTTTATGTGAACCGTGTTACATACGCTAGCTATAACTTCAAAGATTTTTATTGAACACTAGCTGACCCGGCAAACGTTGTTTTGCCATATAAATTATTTTAGAGTTAGACCGTTTCTTGGACATTGCAACATTGCTTTATTTATCTAAAATAAAAGAATTTTGCAATGTGCAAGAAAGCTACCTGCCAATAAAAGTCCCGTCAAAATCGGTCCAGCCATTTCAGAGATTAGCCGGAACAAACAGTGTCTGTTTGTTGACAGTTCGACAGACAAAAATTGTAAAAAATGTTATTTTGGTTTATGTACATATTCATATAAATGTAGTAAAAAACGGTTATTTCAATATTACAAACAGACACTCCAATTTTATTTATATGAATAGATAATAACATACATATTCAAAAATAGTTAGTTCGTAAGTAGCTCCATTAGTATAAACTGTATCGCAGTTATTTACGCCTACCTCGGGGCAACAGGGGCCGTTATGTTCTAGGGTTAGTACAAATACAATTCGAGGATATATGCTATATAGACTCAAAAAGTAAGTAATTGAAGTAAAATTAATTACTATTTAAATTATGTTTAGTTTAAGATTTATATATATATATATAAACTATACGAGTTCTTAGGGAATTAAGGCTGTACAATCAGGTTATTAAGTTTAATAGTATATGTAGGAAGTACTTATAATATCTGCTACATTGTATTTGTTGGATGCAATTACAAATTGTGACAGTAATCACGACCATCATGTTCACAAAGCAACCTTACACGAACAATGAATTCAAGCTCTAAAGGTTGATGCATCAAATATACGATAATTTGTGTTTATACAGTTAATTCTTCATTCGTTTTTATGAAATAATTATATTATTTAAACACGACTCATATAATGAACTCAAATACGCCTAACAAACTTGTTATGTTAATGTACATATTACAGTCATTGTAAAATACTCTATTTGATTGAAAAGAGGGGCCGTTCAGTTTCTTCTCACGAGCTAAACTTTTTATGAATATATTATGGTAAATTCTGTAATTTTAAAATCAAATCAAATCAAAATCACGTCTTTATTCATTTTTTTTGTCAAAAAAAAAATATTCTTACTGAATAATATACTGCTACTTCGTAAAGGGTTGAGCTAATGAGAAGAAGTAGCAAGAAACTCATTGCCACTCTTTTAAATTCAGATTTAAATAGGAAAAATATTTGTAGTAAATATTCAAAAGCGCTTAGTTTAAGCCTAATTGAATATACTTTATTTGAATTAAATACTCATGTGTTGAAAAATAAAGAAGTGCATTGAACAGGTTAAGTAGGGTTAAGTTACAATACTAGGTATAAGCATACTAATGTGTCATAACACATTACAACTGTAATGCTAGAAATCCCGTAACACGAACTCTCGATCCAATTTCAGCGTGAGAAACAATGATTCGATTAACTCATAATAAAGCCTCCATGAGAATGACAAGGTTATAATAATAGGCTTACCCCCTTATTCATAATAATCTGCTAACTTAAAGCATTGCTAATTCTCACTCTGTCTTCTTCTATTGACCTAAGTCAGAATGAGAAAAAACATTCCTAAGCGGCTGTTTAAAGTTAGCGGACCATTATGAATAAGGGGGTTAGTGGACTAGACTCTAGTGAAGATACTCCTTCCCACAAGCACACATCTGGTCCGAGGTTCGAGTCTCCTTAGGAGACGCTCGCGACTGTTGTTGCGTAGTCTTTGCGGCCTCCACGGCCCACGTTCTATGTCGCTGTAAAAGCCTTCAGGGCTGACTGCATAGAGGGTGTTGCGGTCTTACGCGTGCGTAGGAAAAACATACGATATAAAAATATCAAAATAAATTATGGCGAGACAATAGACAGACATACCTGAGGTTCGAGGAAGAGATGGTTTGCAGCTGGGGGCCCCCGCAAATCCTCTAGGAACATCTGGTGCTAAACTGGGAGTTACTGTCCTCTCGGTGTTTATAGAAATGAAATGTGAATTGCGTTACACCGAGTAATTTTTTATGCGTATTGCGATTTGCGTGTGTGTCTGTTCGGTGCTCGATGACAGTTTTGGTTATGGGGCGAGAGCCGATTGGTAAAGATTAGCCAATCAGATACCATAGCGTCTGTTGCCTATAGCTATCTTTCTATTCTTTTAAAGGAATATCTGAACTATAGTTTGCCATAACAAAAATTACCACAACAAACTTTTGCGTGGCAACCAAGGGGTGTCCGCGTAAGCGTCCGAAAGAGCCCGACATACAGGCCCCGGAACGGGGCCTTAAATACGTAAATGGATTATACTCCTCTCCATAAAAAATAGTGCAGATACAGCAAAATTGAAAAGGTTAGCGAATCTATTTTTACTGTAACCGATTTTTATTGACAAGTCGTAAACAATCAGCCATGATTGGTATTAGCTTCTTATTTTGAATATTAAACCACTAGCTATCGAACACATAGAAATATAATAATTATAGGTCACACATTATCGTTCTCTTAGGTGATTTTTACGTAATTCATAGTCTATGGTTATAGCTGTAATATAATATTTCTTGACGAGCAAAAATTCTCTGGTAGCATTGATGTTATAGTGTGTGATATATAAATCTACAGTAAATAAAATTTAAAATATAATAAAAACTAAGAAATGGAAAAGTAACAACTCTTGTACATAAGTACATATAAATGACTGAAATGTAACTTTTACGCAAAATCTAATGTAAAACACAGTTACAACTACATACAAGTCACCCTATTTAATTAGTAAATTTGGAGTTCCTCAAGGAAATCTTATGGGACCCTTACTGTTTTTAATTTATTTGAATGATTACCCGATGTGGTTGACAATAACTGTGTATTATTTGCAGATTACATATCCATAATTATTCCTGACGAGCATAAAGCGATAAATAATTATAATATGACTATTAATAAAAATTTAGAAACTATATTGACATGGTTCAATGAGAAGAATTTATTCGCTAATATGACAAAAACTAAATATATACAATTTTCTAATTATAAAACAATACATAAATCTCTAAATATAACACACAGTGACCAAACGATTAAAGAAACAAACACAATAAAATTTTTAGGCCTTATATTAGACTGCAATTGTAACTGGAAAGCTCAATGTGATACAGTGGCAGGCAAAATAAATAAGTTCGTCTTCGCTTTAAGAAGGCTCAGACAAACTGTATCCTTTAATGCTGCACTTACTGCATACATCGGTTATATTGCGTCAGTTTTACGGTACGGGTACTACTACTAATAAGTATAAGTAATACTATGGGGAAACTCCACTAATATTTCAAACGTTTTTCTGGCACAAAAAAAATGTATAAGAGCTTTATGCAATGTCAGTCCTCTAGAATCGTGTAGACCATTATTCAAAAAGCACCGTCTGTTAACGCTTACTGGTCTATATATATTAGAAATTTGTATGTTCATTAAAAAACATGGTGAACTTTTTGAACCAGCAAAGGACTATTAGGATTAAGAGATCCAACTCGCCTTCTGATGCCATACTGTAGAACAGCGCTTCATCAAAATAACGCAAATGTTATGTGTATTAGGGTCTTTAACCACCTTCCAAAGAATATTAGAGAGATGCCTAAAACATTAATGCATAAAAAATTAAAATTATGGTTAATAGATAAATGCTTTTATAGTTTAAAAGAATTCTTTAGCCAAAAATAATAGTATTTAAATGTAATTTTTTGAGAGGTACCTACAAACTAATGTTTATTTTATATTATATTATTGAATTAAAGCTATGTAATGTGTATTAATGACGTATAAATATAAAAATTCCAATATTGACAATCAAATATTTGTATGCCGATATATTGGCGAATTGTGCTGTACACCAATTAATTGTTAACAACTATGTTACCACGATTCATACAAATAAATCATTTCATTTCAATTACACGCGTTTTAATCTTTTAAAAGTGTTTAATTCAGATAAATGAATGAATTAATGTCTAAAATGGTGGTGACAAAAACTCACCAGCAATGAAATTCTTTAAAAAACTGGTTGACTTTGCTCAAAAAATGTTTTTTTAAACTAGCTGACCCAACAGACACTGTTCTACCAATACAAGAAAAAATATGTAAGTATTCCAAGTATGGACTATTCCAATTAGTTTTTTAAGTGATTTTATAATATAACATAATAATAAAATGATTAATTATATAATGACTATAATGACTATACAAAGACTAGTCCAAATATCGACATGAATTTTGATAGTCTTAACAACTTTAAATTAAAGTTCATTAAGTGTGACCTATCTACAGCCTCAGAATGTAATACTTAGGTAGTCTTATATAATAAATTGGTTGGAATATTGCATTCACAAATTTGTAATTAATATAAATAGCTTTTAATTTACTAATTTTGATCAATACTTTTCTAGATCTCTACTTACTAATAATTTTTGTAACACAAAGCATGCTTTGATTACCTTTAATTGTAGGAAAAGTTAAATTTTATAAGTTTAGGCATTGCAATTATTTAAACTGTAACTTCTATTTCTTATGTTGTTGATATATTAAATAAATAAATAAATTAAAGGATTAATATCGAATTTGTGTAAACAACTTTTACATTACCGCTTTATATTGTAAATTTCTTTATGTTTTAAAAGGTATATAGTTTGTTATCCTTAAGACATAGACATATGCCATTGAGGACATTTCCTTAGAGCTATATAAGATAAACAATTTCACCATACATTATTTTGTTATATTTCAAAGGGTTTAGACAGCGTTTTCGTTGAAATCTCCCAGACGGCTTATTTTTTACGGACACCTCCAACAAATATCGCTAATGTATACAAATATGTATTCAAAAACATAACAAATTGTATACTAAAACCTTCGTCGAGAACCACGCTATCCGTTGGTGATACCAGTATGAAAATCGGTTCAGTAGTTATTGAGTTTATCGCCATAATAGATAGACATACGCAGCTTAGGACTTTGTTTTGTAATATGTAGCTTGATACTACTAACTTATAATCAACACAATACGTTTTTAAAAACATATTCAACGCCTGTTACACAATGTATAAATAAAGTAGCGAATTGTCATAGGCTAGATAAATTAATGTCCACATAAAATATACGAGTAGTACAAATTGCGTTTTACAATCACTTTATTTATTTACCAGGTGACTTGAATACGTACCTAGGTCGGTTTGGCAACCTCGCATTCTATAGTTCTGTTTGACAAAATGAAAACGACGAAACGAAACGATATCCTTAATAGCTTTTCATGCAAATTTTCATTGAATCTTTAACGATTTGCTGTTTTGTATATTTCTAAATAGCACTTCTAAAACTATTTTCACAATAATTCTGAAACGAGACTGAGAGTCAGCGAGCCAATAACTCCTGAAGATGTCTCATGTAGAGGCGATACACGTGTCGAATTGCAAAAGACAAATCCTAGCGGAATCTAAATTCAAGAAAAATATTACATTTGGATAATTATGGATTTATGTAAAACAACACCAAATCCAATGTTTTCCCATTGAATCTATTTTATCTTTGTTACTTACAAACAATTAATTCAAGCTCTAAAGGTTGGTGCATTCAATATAGGACAATTTATATTTATACAGTCTATTCTTTATTATTTTTTTAATGAAATATTTTATATTATTTACACTCGATTCATATATGGGATGCAGTATCTTACAGACTAATGTGTTATGTATATAACAGCCATTGAAAGATACTCTACTTAATTGAAAATAGTGGCCGTTGAGTTTCTTGTATGTCCTTCTCACGATCTCTCCTTTTTCCGAACATATGGTATTTTCAGTAATTTAAAAAGAAATATTATTAGTGACGATTCAAAAACGCTTAGTGAAAGTCTAATTGAATAAAAATTATTTGACTTTGACTTTGATTTAAACAGGCCTTAATTTTTGGACGGAGTTAGTATTATTAGAATTGACATAATATAAAAAAAAATCCCATAGATCATTCTAGACCTAGAAGTAGAGAATCTAGAATTCCCAAGCCAATAGCTAATACATACAAGAGCCACTTTACCTTACTCATTACATATAGCTTGTAAATAGTGTATATAACTATTTTTGAATTGATTGATAATTGAAATGCAAATTTCCCTCATTAAAATACCGTGGGAGTATTTTCATGGGTAATACAAATGATATGAATTTTGTATATTGTCTTTCAAACAATACACATCACATATTCCTTCAACTTAATTATAAGCGACTTCTTATCAGATGTATGATCAAAACAAAGTGTGAATTGTGGATAGATTTTCTTATTGTTGGATCGCTCTAAAGTAAACAATGGTGGAAGAATGACAGCTGGGAAAATAATAGTGGGGATTTGTCACGTAATGAGATATTTTCAAATAATGACATAATATATTGGTGCATGTAAGTAGCTAAATGGCTTAAAAATCACAAAATCGAACAACTTGTAGTATTGAAACAATTGATAGATTTTTTTTTGTGTTAAAGACATTGAATATTAGGTACCTATTCATACTAATATTGTACATAAACAAGATCATTTTAGGTCATAACCCTACTAATAGGGTTATGTATATCTATATAAACCACTGAAACGATTTTGATAAAATTTTGTACAGAGATAAACTGGAACTTGAAAAAGGACATAGGCTACCTTTTATAATGAATAAGGGATGTGGGGTGGAAAATTTTATGGATGTTCGTCATTTTCAGAGATGATTGTTTTTCCCACTGGCCACTTTAACCGTAAATAGTAAAAATCTTTATGTTTTAGCAAAAGATGAAAACAAAAAAACGTAGTTTATAAAAATTTATTAACCACAGCAGTTTGTATATGTATTATTTGCAAAGTAAGTATCATAGAATTAAAAAACGCTGCCCAAAGTAACCATTCCACGCGGACGAAGCTGCGAGTAAAAGCTAGTAACCTATATATAAAATCATATAACCTATTTAAATTTATCCAATACTAGCTGACCCGGCAAACGTTGTGTTGCCATATAAATTATTTTTAGAGTTAAACCGTTTCTTGGACATTGCAACATTACTTTATTTCCTAAAATGAAATAATTTTACTTCAATAAACGCAGCCTAAGTTACTCCTTATTACATCAGCTACCTGCCAATAAAAGTCCTGTCAAAATCGGTCCAGCCATTTCAGAGATTAGCCTGAACAAACAGACAGACGGACAGACAAATTGTATGTATATATTCATATACATTTAGCAAAAAACGGTTATTTTTAATATGACAACCAGACACTCCAATTTTATTTATATGTTTGTATAGATGTATAGATAACCTCAGGGGCGTGCATGTCATATAGGCAAGTAGGCAGTGCCTACCTCGCCTACATAAATAGCGTTTAAGTTGATTTAGTATAATTTGGTTCCGTTCTTTTATAACCAAACTTCTATTAACCCCACTCATAAATTCTCCTAAATACCTACGGTAAGCAATCTCCAGGCTCGACTACGAATAGTTAGATCTACAATGCCTACCTTGCTAGAAAATCAATGCACGCCCCTGGATAACCTATATATAAGCCACACAGTTAACGAATAAACAAATAGAAGACATAATTCGAAAAGCAGTATTGTCTTCTCGTCTAACAATATAATATTCGTGACAATGAGGCAGTGAAAGTGTCGCTCTCGACCATCCGAGCATCAACATCGTCGCCGCAAGCGAAACATCTGAGCATGAAAATATTTTAATACCTGCATTACGTCGCATTGTGTGCACTCGACTTAATTATAATACGATGACGTCCGTACTGTGACGACGTGGTCAATGCCTTCTAGTTAAGGCGCTCTCGCGAACAAAATACACACACACTACAGCAATAGTTAAAGTCTGGAGACTAGGGCAAGTTTGGCAGAAAGAAAGAAAAAACATTTATTTCAACAGACACACAAATAACAAAATGAAGCAACTTAAAAATATACAAATATAAAAATGTGTGGTGTTTAAGAAAGGAGCCACTCAACATGTGTTTCAACACAAATGTATTGCAACGCTGATCTTCTGTGACTGCCGCGTGACACATGATCCTCAAGGGCGACACCTCACCTGAATTAAAGTATTACTATACTAACTAAACTTAAAAACAATTAACTACTAAACTAAACCTAAAAACAAGAACAAACATAAAAAGAGTAATTATTATTAATAATACCTAATAATGACAAATAATAAAATATAACAAAACAAAAAGGTCGTAGTCTCTTTGAACGCAACTAATGCTGGAATACTGGCTTTGATATTCATTTAAAATATATGTTTTCTTTTGATACGACATTATGTTTTAGTGTCATTATGTCTTGCTGCCCTGCAATCGTTGTTTTGCCATATAAATAATTTAAGTGTTCGACTGTTTCTTCAAAAGATATATTTGAAAAGATATTTCGAAATTGGTTCAGTAGATCCAGAGGTCCAACCTCACAAAATTACAAAGTTTACCTCGTTATAATATATGTATATATTTCATTCAATATTTGTACATTAACTGTAGGTTCGGAAAAAAAATGTTGTAAGAAAAATATACACGAAATTAACTGGACACTTCTTAATCCCAAGTATTTGTACAAATTTATTCCTACCACTATAATTGTTAACCAATTCATGAAAATTCAAACCACTTATAAATCCACCAACCAAAAAGAGCTGTAGTTTTTTAAATAACGCCTCAAGCTCTATGAAACTAAGAAGCATTAACACTAATAATAATTATTTTGAAAAGCCTCATAGCTCCGGTCTTGATAAATTGTAAATGTTATGGCCAGGCCTATCTTTTATGTTGTATATCAGTAAGTGTTGAGATAGCACTTGAGGAATATTTCTAGATATAGTTTAGTTTTTTTTTCAGGTAGATACGTTACGGCACCTTAGAAAAAAAGCGTACACTTTGAGAAAGGACCGGCAGCTCTCCTGTGATTCATCTGCCATAAGAAAGTGATCAACAATATTAATTGATTAATAAAAATTATGTTAATTTAAAAGTGCCACTTCAGCATTTATTTGAGTTAACAGATGAGAAGTTTTAGTTTCATTTACAAAAAGTGTCAGTTAGTATAAAGACAAAATTTACTGTAATATGAAATACTAAATACAAATAATATGTTACAATTAAAACTATTTTGGTATTCAAAGCTAAATCTGCTCAACAACGCCATCTATCGAGTCCAACTATACGTTACTCATCCATAAATACCGCTGTCATAAGTACAAAAAAATTACCAAAGTCGACCAAATACAATGCACAACAAATCAACTATAAAAGAAATTTGTAAAGATCTATAATAATATTGAGAATACTAATTGGGTATGGGGAATTGCGTCGACACTCTGGCTCCTTCTCATGTCCAAGCTACGTCAGTTGGTGCTGGGGCTGCTGCTTCGACTGCCGAAGACAGCAAGCATCGCAAATATGTCAGTCTCAGTGAGTCATACATCTTTGTGCTGTTTGGTGTCGAGACACTTTGCCCGTGGGGCCCAGAGGCGCGGAGAATGTACAAAGTACTATCTTCGCGCCTCGGTAAGGCTATTTGAAACCCAAGAGATGGCAGCTATTTCGGTCAACGGATCAGCCTAGCTATCAAACGTGGAAATGCTGCCAGTATTCTTGGTATGCTTCCACGTAATGATAGTTTTAATTTTATTTAGTCATAGTATTGTAAATATTGATGATTTGTTTCGATTGAGAATTATTTTTTATATTCATACTCAAGTGCCGTTTAGGTGAAGAGAGCGCCTTAACAGAAGTGCAACAATGAGTTTATATTGCAGAACTTCCTTTTTGTGATATTCTGAATTCATATATTATAAAACTTTTTTCGGACCAGGTTATATTAATATCTGTATATAATTATATTTCATAGATTTTCTGCAATTTAAATCCTGTACATATAATTACAATTTAATAAGAAGCGGAACTGGAAATAAGATTTTTTACCGACTACAAAAAAGGAGCAAGTTATTAAGTTGGGTGGATTTTAAATATTTATTTTCTCAGAACTCCGCCGATTATGGAACGATTTCGAAATTTTTTGCTTGAAGTTGCATATTTCCCATAAGATCATAAAACATGTCGAAACAGCAGGTTAATAAAAATAGTAATAAGAATGTTACTTTTACGCAAAAATCTTATGTAAAAATACAGTTAGTTGTTACCTTACTACTTTAAAAAAATATATTCTATTTAAATGTGTAAATATGTGCTAACTATCGATAGGTCTTAAGTCAGTGCCAAGCCCTAAACAAAATTAAATTTAATATTATAAACAGCTTACTTGCAGTAATTATAAAGGTTGTCTGGCCAAGCGTGTCTATCCGCTTGGGTTGTTTTGTTCTAGTCGAAGCTATCTGGGCTTTGTTCATTTTATATCAAACCATTTATATGACACACTTATTGACACATGCTAATTTACCCACTTGTACAAATCTCAATAGCCGAAATAACTATGCAAAAGCGGAAGTATTTAGTTTGAGCAATACAAAGTTTGGTATAACAATTGTACACAAAAGTAGTGTAATGTCAATAGAAGCAATACATGTTACGCCATTTGAACCCAATCAAAGAAGACTGACACCAATATCCGACACGCCATGTAAATAAAGCGAAGCAATGAGTGAATTATGAATGTGACATGTTATTACATCATAATGCCATACAGGTGATGGGATTGTTCTCGTTTTACTTACAAAGCAAACACGAAACGCAAGTACAAGGAAGTTCGGAAACACGATACAGATTATGATTCAACAACCTCGATATAGGCAATCAAGCCTTACAAGTGTCCAGTTCAGGATACGCCATGTGTCTAAATAAGGTTTGTCGTGTTGCTTTCGTTCACGCGCCTTATGTATTACGGATTTCGCTAATGTTGTCCCTTAGATCTAATATTATTATTTATTAAAAATAAATTTGTGATTTGAATTTAGAAGCGATTGTTTACAGGGTTCAAGAGTATTTAAACTTAGAGAGTTTTCCTACATTTCCTTTTTATTTACAAACCTATTCTTGAAATTGCGTATATTGAAAAATGATTATTTTAATATTTTTGTCTGATAATGTTTTAAATAAGAATTATTTTATTATTAAAAACTGGTAATGATGGTAAGATAATATGTAACAATTATCAACAGTTTACCCCTTTTCAGACATATAATAAGTTTACTTACGAACTAGAATTATAAAATATTCTATATAAACTTCAACAAGTAGGTAAGTAAGCCACCTAGTTTCTAATTATCAAAATACTCTTTTATGTTATAGAATGCTTTGGACAGAAACTTTTTCATAAGCTGATATAGATTTATAATTTTCAACCTTTCTTACCTTTTTGGTTTGAAATTAGAACTCATGGCTACATTGAGATTTAGAGCATTAAGTCTCAAAAATGATAAAGTTTGTACTTCACCTGCTAGAAAGTGAAATCCTCGGAGAGAAAACACAAGCAGAGGCCTTTTTCAGATTTAAGAATTCTAAAACAACATACCGTCGCGCTAACGCGGGCGAGACATTCATTAATGGGATAAGGACAACTGCGGCTTCGGCTATAAGTCGTGAGTAAAACACTGAAAATTTCGTTCTTGACAATTTCTTCCTTCAAAAATAACTTTTATTAACTTATTATTATTGTTCGTCATTGATTTTCAAAAGTTATTGTGTTTGACAAAACGAGTTGAGTGAGCGAGTTTGAGTGTGATGAACTTATTTTAAGACCGTATTAAATTCAAGAGGCGGCAAGAGCCGTTTCGTTTTAATTTCCGTTTGAGAAAAGTACTATAACAAGCCTTGGCCTCAACAAGGCATTCATGGATTTACGTATGTGTTACATTTAAACATTCGTCCATCAATGTATCTTTTGCTGGCCGCTGCAATACAACAATGTACTAACACGGACTATTAAAAAAATATGGACTCCGTGTCACCTTACATAACAGTGTAGCACGAAAACAAACCCATTAACTTGTAAATACATAGCCCCACGCACACACTTACACTACTACAGGCCGATAGGCGGCCATTATGAGAATTGTCACCGTCTGTGATAGATCAGTTTGCGTCTCAATAAAATATTTTAAAAATGCCGTCGTGCGTTGTGAAAAAGTGTAAAAACGATACTTTATAAGTATATGTGGCCATATTATGATTGTTTAGTGGAGAAAAAATTGTGTAACTAGTATTTTCCGTAACCGCACACACACTAGCATAACGGTGCTTCACTTGCTAATATCACGGCGCGGAGTCCTTCTTATTGTACTCGTCCGTGTGTACTAATTTTGTAGTGAATAACGTCTTTAAATATACACTCAATATGACCAACGGCAAGAAATTACGTGCGCACTTTTTTGTAAATCTTCGTATAGTGTTCATGTACACAAGCACACTGCACTTACAATAACAAAAAATATAAAAAAAAAGCAAAACACAGAGACACAAGTAATGATGATATTGATTTTTTTTATTAAAATTTTGATCTAGGGTCAACCAAACCAAGGAAAAAACAGTCGAGAACGTTTGTATGGAAAAACGGTCTCTATATTTTCTTTTAGGGCCTATAATAGACATTTTGAATGAGCTATCCAAAAGCCGACGTAATCCACATAAGTCTTGCCATGTCTAAATAATCGTAAATTCTGTTTGCGTTTTCGGTGATGAGTTTTATTTTCGGTTAATTATATTTAACGTTTCGGTAGCTAACAATTATTTCTCAGAATCGCGTTGATATCATAATACGCGCTCATTTAAGATAATCACAATGATAGTAATCAAGTTATTTAGCCTAGCCGAATGATATTTAAGTACGCTTTTATAATGAGAAGATTGTAATTAGTTAATGATGAGGCATCGTAGTTACTTATTTGTTTTTTTTTTATGAAGATAAGTAAAAGCTAGCACACGGTTCACTTGATTGTACGTATAACGGACGCTAATTTTTTTTATGGAAAAGGTGACATTTGAGTGTATGGGTCACCTGGTGTTAAGTGATCACCGCCACATTCTCTTGCCACGAAACCACAACTATGCTGAGTCGGGGGCCCATTGGCGTCAGTAGATCATAATTAGATTAGTATAACTTTAAGAACTATTATCAGAATGTATAATGACGTCAATAAACATTTTTTCTTTCTTCTTCTTTCTTTCTTTCTTGCAATACCAGAGGAATCACAGGAGCGTTGCCGGCCTTTAAAGAAGATGTACGCGCTTTTTTTGAAGGTACCCATGTCGTATCGTCCCGGAAATACCGCACAACGAAGTTCATTTCACAGCTATGTACCTGGTGTTAAGTCATCACCGCCGTCCACATTTTCTTGCAACACCAGAATCATATGAGCGTTAGCGGCCTTCAAGGAAGGTGTACGTGCTTTTTTTGTCGTATCGTCCTGGAAACACAGCACAAGGAACCTCGTTGCACAGCTTTATAAAGCTTTTTAAAAATGGTTGCGACATTCATAAGTGTTATTTTTATGGCCTAAGTGAATGAAGTGATTTTGATTTGATTTGATTTACTCACTTGTTCCACCAGAAATAAGAATCACGGGAGTGCTGTGAGTCAAGTTTGACGTTGTAGATGTAAGCGATTATATTGGACGTAAAACTGGATTTTCATCTTACAGTTTGGTTCTATGTGCAAGAAAGTCTCTTGAATATCGCACTGTGAAAAACACCCGACGTACACGTAATCTGTGTTATAAATAAAGGCGAAGTAAAGTTATTCCAAATTTTTTATCTTTTTGTCTTTATCTAACCTTGTCCCTACAGAATTACATGACAGGGAGAAGTCATCTTAAACCTGGTGTAACTTTAAATTGCGTTTATTAATAAGACGGAATATGTTCCACACAAAGACTTATAATATACCAGCATACTAATAAACAAAACATGCGAGAGAAAAGATATCTCTAACTGTGATTATAGCAATATAGTAGATTAAGCGAATCTGTTGTTCATCATCAGCCGGAAGACGTCCACTGCTGGACAAAGGCCTCCCCCAAAGATCGCCTCGCGAATGGTCCTGCGCTGCCCTCGTCCAACGTAATCCGGCGATCTTTACCAGATCGTCGGTCCATTTTGTGGGGGTCCTACCAACACTGCGTGTTCCGGTACGTGGTCGCCATTCGAGGGCTTTTCTGCCCCATCGGCCATCTGTCCGTCGAACTATGTGCCCTGCTTACGCCACTTCATCTATCAATCATTTGGGCTATGTCGGTGACTTTTTCTCTCTTGAAATACATTTCATTATTTTAAATGTTTTTCATTTCAATTATTGATAATTCAGTACGGTGATGGAAATTATTGATAATAAACTCTACTTCGCTCAATCACATTAATGTATTATCGATAATAAAACTGCATTAAAAGCGATTAAAAACACGATAGCCTCAAAATTAAATTAAAACCAGAAACTGTATCAACAACATAAAATGCTACGGAATTAAATTAACTTAATCACTTAAACATTTACTTAAATATCATTTTTCTGAGAAATAAACTTGACCTCGAAAATATGTGAACTGCAAAACAATGACCGTTTTACAAACAAAAATCTTCCTCTTCATCTTCCAATTATAATAATAATATTATTCTTATTGAGGTTCTGACGAATAGTCCACCTAATTCTTGGTGTAGACCTAAAAAACCTTCACAGTGTGTCCTACAAACTTGTGCTGAGATTTATAGAGCGTACTTAAACTTTGCTCAGACTTTACTTACGTAAAACTTAGCTTAGTGTGATAAAACGAGAACTTGACTTTTGCATTGGGTTGTCTTTGCTTAGCTCAAGCATAATTTTAGGTATACAAATGATTTAAGTTTTCTTTACTGTTAATTCCGCCAATATTTGTTTTCAAAACAATTCGACGCGTGTTTCGCCTCTACACGAGGCATCCTCAGGACGTGTTTAATTAACTTGACTAAATTTGTTACGTGTCTCTTCCGGGGGTAATACGTCACAACAGCCGACTAATCACAGCGCGTCATGGGACGAGGGTATAAAAGAGCGGCTTCCGGCTCATTTAATTCAATCCCAGCGGAAACTCCATAGGGAGTGCCACTTGCGCCCCAAGAGAAGGTCGCCTTCGATGTAGGCTTAGAGGGCACCTGCCCAAAGCCAACTGCAGGTGGTGTTTAGTGGGTAGGCACCTAGGTTTTCACGTGAGTCCCACATAACCAACGCAGACTTAGGCTGCGTTGGTATGCATGAGCATTCACCACCTCCCTCCCGTCGTTATCCCGAAGGGTAGCCCATTCCCTTGCTTGGGCGCGAAAAAAAAAAAAAAACTCATTTAATTCAGTCTCGTGCCAGATTTTGGCGAGACAACACGTCCTGAGGATGCCTCGTGTAGAGGAGAAACACGTGTCAAATTGTTTTAAAAACAAATATTGGCGGAATTAACACCAAAGAAAACTTAAATCATTTGTATAATTATGGATTTCCGCAAAGTAACGCCTAATTCAATTTTTTTTTTTATAATTTTAGGTGTCAAATGACTATAAAAACGAAATCAAAGATTATGCTAATCCACTCAGCTAATGATTTACGTAATAAATGTCTGAGCAAAGTCTAAATACGCTCTATAGATCTGAGCCTCAGAATACCCAACGTTTACCGCCAGCAGCTCCAGGATGATAAGATGATAGTACCAAGGTAACACTGAAAATGTAAAAAAGTCAAATATTCAACAGTCCGTTTTGCGGAAAGTAAAGAAAGAAGTATTGTCGTAGTGAAGGAGGAAATTTTCACGTGTAACAAGAGTTTTAGATTTGCCGCCAATTCACAAAAACAAATGACAAATGAATGCAATATACTAAATTAGGTTACCAAAGAGTTCTAAAATTTAAATAAAAAAAAGTTTTCATTAGCAATGTTTCTAACTGGCCAGTTCTAAACATTTTCAGTGTTACCCACGTATATACCGGAAGACGCAGTGTCGGTAGGCCCCCTACAAAATCGATAGATGAGCTGGTCAAGATAGTCGGATTTCTTTGAATGAGGGCAACACAGGACCGATCGTCGTTGTAATGTTTCGGGGAGGACTTTGTCCAAAACTGGACGTCTTCCGGCTGAACTGATGATGAAGAAAATAGTAACATAATTATCTGCATTTCCATTTCCACATATAAAAGATACTCTCATTTAATGACAAATACATATTGAATCTCACACAACACAACCCTCATTCTCCCCCCCTCACATCTTACCTATCACTAACTACTGTACTATCATAATTTCTGCCACACAAGACTTATCATCTAACAAACAAATTATAAAGATCCACAGAATTTTAACATTAATAAAAAAATTCTTATAAGTATCTACTTAATTGAATACAACTATTTACCAATTATCTTATAAATACCCTATTTAAGAGCAGAGTCTCCTAACACAGGCGCAATAATGCTTATACGGAGGGTCCATTTTCCATTATTGATGTACACACTTATTGCTAGCGCAAATAAATATTTTTGTATAGATATTTCTTGGCCATTATGTGAAGAGCGGCATACCCCAGGTACCATCATTTGGTCCCAAAGTGTATTTATACTACAAATTAAGTCTCACACAACGTAATAGAGTAGGTACTATTTTATGGATATATAATAGGGGAGATAGAAACTACGCTGCGATATCATGTTATTCCAGAACAATCAACACTAAACATGAAACGCTGATTCATATGCTTCATGTACTATTTCGTCACAGACCATTGACATCGGCATTGTATTTCGCTCATATGTAAGTGAGATACCATTATTTCATTGTTTATTGTACCAAGCCCATCCTATATAGGCAGGTGTGTCAAACAATGATGCACAAAAACTTTTTTGTTGTAAACCTACATAAACAGACAATAGATTGTTACTAATAACAATTAAATTTAGTTACTAATAACAATATTGGGTCACTTACTTTACATTTATTATAACTCACAAACTGAAGAAGATTGTCATTGCGAAGGGATAGTTGACATTAAAAATAATTCATTCAAAAATATACCTAATACAAAAATGGCACAAGATCATATTATACCTATTTTATATCCCAAAGTAATATTGAATGAATCTTTCGCTGACATTAACTTCAAATGAGAAATAAAAACATGACGAATATTAGGTAATTTTTAGTGACTGTATATTCCAGTAGCAAGAACTTCTTCTTCTTGCTATTCTACTTTTTCTGGTATAGTAGATTTACTAGCTAATTGAAGGACTTATTAAATTAATGTGAAACCAGTATGTTCGTTTTATACTCAGCTGTATGAAATATACTTACCTTGAGCGATTCCTAAAATTATTCGGTACAGTTTTGGCTATTTCAGAGAGGAATTCGTGATCAATTATTTTAAAATTGACGTTTTTGAGTATTTTTGTATGAAAATTATTATCTTTATTCAGAATAGAATCTATATAAGCAAGTTTAGCTATTAAGGCTATGAATAAAATGCCTAAAACTTAATTCAAAAGTAAACATTGATGACTTAATGCCAGGTCTAAGTAAAGTCTCTTAATTTTTTTTTTTGATATTGGTATAAAATAAATAATACGCCCTGCCCATTTCAATTCAGTGCCGCTCAGGATTGTTGGAAAACCAAAAAATTCTGAGCGGCACCACAATTGCGCTCGTCTCCATGGGACAAAAGATGTTAAGTCTCATTTGCCCAGTAATATCGCTGGCTATGGCGCCCTTCTGACCGAAACACTATAATGCTTACACATTACTGCTTCACGGCAGAAATAGGCGCCGTTCTGGTACCTACCCATAATCTAGCCGGCATCCTGTGCAAAGGAGCCTCCCACTCGTAAAATTAAATCTTCGATAAATCTTACGAGTATATTCGAAGAACATCTCTCACTTCTGCGATTAATTATACAAATTTAATTTGTAACCAAAATTTATGAACGATTCGGAACTCGAACCCGTGAGTGCTAATCAAAGAGTTCCGTCCGAGCGCTCTTCCTAACTGAGCCAACCATAGTATTTTCTTTGATTAACGCGAGTGTTACATATTTAAATAAAACACTTTTAAAGGATTAAAACGCGGGTAATTGTAACTGTTCTTAGATTAGATTTTTGCGTAAAAGTTACATTTTTATTTTTGTTAACCCGACGTTTCGTGACCTTTCCAGGGACTGTTGTCCCCCTGAAAACGAGATCTGGAAAGGTCTTGAAACGTCGGATTAGCAAAAATAAAAATGTTACTTTAAATCAAAAAATCTAATCTACAAACAGTTACAACTACACGCGTTTTAATCTTTTAAAAGTGTTTTCTTTAACTGAGCCAAACGTTCGAATGACACATGGTTCGTAAAAATTGGTATGTCTTGTTCGACTCTCATATATTCTTCTCAGTATATTCTTCTAAGTATTATGTTATTATAACTTCCGTTTCTGCTTATAGTTATTGGTGTCGCCATAGGTGACGCTTGATATCTCAAGTGGGTTCCCAGTCGCGGGGAATGGATCGATGTTTCACCATCATTGCGTATCATGTTAATGCTAATATCATGTGTAATGATTTTAATAAATCTCACATAACATTTAGACTCTGTATTACAATGTATAAGTAAAGTTACGAATAGGATACTTGCAACTTATCTATCGAATAAAGAAATTGTTTGCATATTGTTAAACCAGCACTGAAACGCCTAATAAATTATAGGATGTCGCAAATAGCATGTTTATATGCCGGACATGCCATGGCATATATATTTTTTTTTATGATAATAAGGGACGAGACGATCAGGACGTTCAGCTGATGGTAATTGATACGCCCTTCCCATTACAATGCAGTGCCGCTCAGGATTCTTGAAAAACTCAAAAATTCTGAGCAGCACTACAACTGCGCTTGTCACCTTGTGACATTAGATGTTAAGTCTCATTTGCCCAGTAATTTCACTAGGTAAGGCGCCCTTTAGACCGAAACACATTATTGCTTCACCCCATAATCTAGCTGGCATCCTTTGCAAAGGAGCCTCCCACTGGAAAATATTATGAAGGCTATGAAATGTTCATAACCAGTCTCATAACAAATGATTTATTGACATTCTCACAAAAGAAGTACAAGACAATTTTAGAGATTTACCAATAATAATTGTAAGATATGAAATTAAAATTTGCATTAAGAACTAGTAAGCTAACGTTTCGTTATCTCGTACTCGAAACAGTAAAATTAATATTTTCATTTCGTCAAACGGAACTATAGAATACGAGGTTTCCAAACCAACCTGCCTATAAATTATCTGGTAAATAAAGCGGTGAAGTCATTGTGAAACTCAATCTGAATAGCACTCGGAACTTTTATGTGATAATATAATAATTATCTATTAATTTATCTAGCCTATAACAATTCGTTACTTTACTTGCATGTATATTATGGAACAAGCTGTTAATAAAACGTAGCATATTAAGCCATTTTAGTAGTTTAACTAACACATTAATTATTATATAACAGCAACTACCAAACACCATAAAAAAGTTCCATTAGTCCACTGTTTAAATAAAATTAGTCAGTCACTTACAAGCCATCTCGCATTAAACTGAAGTACTACTTTTTGCAGAATTACCAGGTATTATTTTTTTAAATTGCCCGAACGTATGAACGTAAAATTTAACACCGTTAATGTTTATTTGGAGAGTTATTATTATTACGGTGATTTGAGGAAAATGCTTTATCTTAAATCTTAGGATCTACTGTGCCCCCTGTCTGCGCTAGCGCGCCTACCCTCAACTCAAAAGTTAAGGAAGAGAATCGATTCTCTTCTACTAACTAGGAAACGTGTTACTGTTCCGAGATTTAAATTATATCCTCGAGACCTATTACTTTTAAAAGGCGTAGGATCCTCAGAGGGTCCAGGCAGGGCACATCATCTGCTTTGAGTGAAGGTATTTTAAGACATCCCAGCCTGATTCTGACAATAGCTACGCATTCCAGAAGGATGCGGATGTTATTTGGAGAAGAAGTGAAATCTATTTTTTATATAAAATGCCTTATTAATAATTTGTATTGCAGTATTAGACCAATAAATACTTATAAAGTTGAAAACTTAAAAATTAAAAGAATTTCGACCTCAGAGCGACTACAAGCAATAATAATAGCTTACATTATATAATATTTAATCATCTAAAACACACAGTTTACTCTGTGGTTTTCCGTACTCGTTGTTATATTATGACAGTTAAATTATATGCTTACGTGCAAATTGGCTAGTTAAATGACGTCGTAGAAGCAGTGACCGTTTCGGCATGCAACGGTACAGTATAGTAATTATAGTCCATATTTCATTCCTCACCTTGTTCGGTGACATCACTCTCTCCTTATCGAGATTATATGTTACCAGCCAAACCCGATTTTAGGACAAACTAGTTCTTACTAGGCCAAACCAGTTCATCCGGTAGGCGATAGAATAAATTGATTTTGATTTGATTAATAAATGCTTTTTAATTATAGGCAGATTTAGTACAGACTAGACCAAACCAGTTTATCCTGAAGTAAGTCACCAGATCAGCTTAGGCTAAACGGGTTTGTCCTAACGCCGATGGGAGAAACTAGTTTAACCTAGTATGTACCGGTTCATACTTTCGCCTACAGGTGAACTGATTTGGCCTAGGAATACCTAGTTTATCCTTAAATCGGATTTGGCCGATATCATATGCAACGAATCAAGTCATAGTATCTTCTCGGAAAAAAAAATATAAGGATTATCTTTGACAAATTATCAAGCCATTGCTTTAATATTATATGATCAAATGTTTTGATACCATACGATTTTACCAGTGGGAGGGCACCAGAGAGGCTTCTTTGCACAGTATGCCGGCTAGTTAGAAAATATTCAGCAGATGGATTCATGTAGACCATATTTTATTAAACACAAAATTTTAACTCTTACCTCAATTTACATCCTAGAAGCATGTACCCATGTTACCCGAATTTTTTAATTACACTAAGTGTGAGAATTAATTACAATATAGTATAAGAATGTATTTTTAATATCATAAGAATGTATAAAATGTATAAGACTTATTTATTTTCTGTAGAACATTGCTGTGCCCTTGCAGGGCGTCACATATTGTCTACCCATTAATGTACCAACCATCCTACTGTAAAATGTGACTTGCAATAAAATATTTTGATTTGATTTGATTAGATTATGGGTACCACATCGGCACCTTTTTCGCATATATTTCTACGTCTGTATTTCGAGTGTGTACCGGCTGATAGAAATTTGATTTATCGTTTCTGGAGTAAAATATTACTAAACAATATTTCTATTTTATTTCTAACAGATGAACTTACAGCACTAAATAACAAAATGACAAAAAAATCGTATAACTTATTACCTAACTAACCAATTACAATAACATACAAAATGTTCAAATATAATAAAAGAGAAAGAAAAACAGATTATTTAATATTAGTTGTACATGCCATTTACATAATTACTACATACGACTATTATTTACAAAAGAATTTGCAACGTGTTCTCTAGCATTAACTGGATTGTTCGAGAACAAGTCGAAATCACTATGAGACGTACAAAATTTATTGAGTGAACTGTTTGCTCTAGAAAATAATCAATTTTGGCGATAATTGTGTTTACTTTTGGAAAGAAAAAGATTGTACTTACTATAACCGCGCCTTTGTTTCCGTTGATAAGTTACTAAATATTGAATTAAAGGCTAGAATTAAACTGCAGTGGGAGACTCCTTTGCACAGGATGCCGATTAAATATGGGTATCACAACGTCTCCTTTTTCTGCCGTTTAGCAGTAATGTATGTAATCTTAACACCTCATGTCTCAAGGTGACGAGCGCAATTGTAGAGCCGCTCAGAATTTTTGGGTTTTTCAAGAATCCTGAGCAGCACTGCATTGTAATGGGTTGGGCGTATCCATTATCATCAGCCGTACGTACGCAAAAAATATATCAATTACAATCAGCTGAATATAGTTAAAAAAAAAAAACAAAAAATCGCTTGTAAGTGCAATCATATCAGGATTCATATGGGAGATTGAATTTGTCTCCTTTTCCTGTATATTCTCCAGCCGTTTATTGTTAATATTGATATAATGAATAAATAGTTATATTGTGAATGTGGTTTGCTGTTGTGGTTGTAACTTAGCAGATATTTGTGCTATGTGTCATCGGATATCTGAAACTGTTCGAATTTAAGTGCACTTTGGGTACGGCCATTTAAGAATATTGTGAATTTAGGACATGTCTACAGATAATTGAACAGATAAGATATATATGTTTGAGAAATAGTTAAAACGTGCTTTTGATAAGAAGTTTATGATAGAGCGGATTATGACAGACAGTAATGATGAAACTCGTGTAATTAAAAGACTT
Organism: Leptidea juvernica; assembly: GCA_949711755.1. Classification (NCBI taxonomy): domain Eukaryota; kingdom Metazoa; phylum Arthropoda; class Insecta; order Lepidoptera; family Pieridae; genus Leptidea; species Leptidea juvernica. The sequence continues at coordinate 3,996,772 of CATIXQ010000003.1, read as the reverse complement.
ACGGCCGTTCCCAATAAGTACTACAGATAGAGATAAATTACTACCTTCCACTGTCAGTAATTAGCTGTCAATAATCTGAAGCTGTCCCATTACACCCGATAAGTCACCTTATATTGGGACGCGTGAATTGCAATTTCCATACAAACTTTATATCGCTGGTTAGCTATACGTCGTCCCATTGACAGACAGCGTGTACGGATAAGGTGAGTTACCGTTGATAAGTTTATTGGGACAGAAAAGTCAACGATAGTTACGATTTTTATCTCAAGTAAGAGATAGACTGAATATTGGGAACGGCCGTTAAAGATCATACACAACCTAAAATAACACTGTATACTTAGATTAAGGATTGGTCTCCGCTGCGCTACAACTAGATACCTCACTACCTAAGAACAATAGCTTGTATCCGCCAACTATTAGATGCTTGTGTGCGTGGCATTTTGACAATCAATGGCATCTTTAATATTTTGTAATACTTCATGTTATTTTACATTGTAGTTACATAAATATAAATGCTCAAAGGAGATAATATTATATGTTTTACCCTTCTTTATTGCGAGGGAGCAGAAAGATTGGACAACAACAATCTGGTATTGTTTACTCTCGGAGTTTCTGATTGTATCATTCTTTATGAGTTAATGTTACTATTTATAATTACGATAATATAGAATTTTGTTGTAGTTAATAAGATAATTATAAACACTAAATTGTGTACTTAAATAGCGTAAAAATCTATACGTGCCTCAACTATACAAACCGTTGGCTTTTTTTTTATGTGATAGGAGGACAAACGAGCGTACGGGTCACCTGGTGTTAAGTGATCACCGCCGCCCATATTCTCTTGCAACACCAGAGGAATCACAAGAGCGTTGCCGGCCGTTAAGGAAGGTGTACGCGCTATTATTTATTTATTTATTAAAAAGGCTTATCAACTAGATATACAATTAATATTATGACTACTTATAATGTATATTTTTTATATTTATTACTTATATCTTATATCTTTAAGCGAGCAATTCTTGTATATATATATATAATCTGAATCTCGGAAACGGCTCCAACGATTTTCATAAAATTAAGTATGCAGGGGATTTCGGGGATGATAAATCGATCTAGCTAGGTTTCAATTTAAAAAAAATGGTTTTATCCATGTTTGAATGAGAAACAGCTACAATAACATATATATATATAGCTCAGATGGGACATTGGGTGATCCGGAAAGCAGAAGACCCCGGTTCGAATCCAGATGTCCTATTAGTTTTTTTTTTGTTCAAGTTTTGTACATTCCTAAAAATCCGAGCAAGGCTCGGTCGTCCGGATATTATCTAACTTGTAACTTGTTAAGCAATACAATTACTATTGTACGTTTGCTACTACTAAAATTGTAAGTTAATACAGCCAAATTAGAAGGGTTCAAAAGACTTACTAGTGGCAGATACCGGCAAATATGGCCTTATCGCAATAATATGGCCGCATAATAAAAAAATATTTTATAGTGCTGTTTTTATATCCATCCCGTTGCATTATCTTCAGTCCTGACGTCGATGACGTCACATCGTCGCTTTGTTACGGTGTGCAAAACAAGCATAATATCCCAATATAAATACTTAAATTTAAATACGATTTATTTATTTTTTTATTTATCATATTAAAATTAAATCAATAAATAAATAACTTCAAATTCAAATATTTTTCAAAATAGGATATGACACTTTTTGATCACTTATTGAAAGTCAAAAACTACAACCCAGTCCAAAGAGAATGCCTCACACCTGAGAAGAATGGGCGCAACAAACTCAGCGGGCTTTTTTTTCATCAAAAAATATGTTTACAAAGTAATATTGTACAATTCAACTGATTTTTAATAGCATGAGTGCGGTCGCTCCATTCCCAATCCGTGGAATCACTAAAAAGCCATTTATGTTATAGTAACCTTTACCACGCACAAACGTTTTTTTTTTGTTTAAACACTTTTGTGCTTCCTGCTCAGACTAGATTTTAGTATTGTTTATTATTAGAATACATATATTAAAAATATATTGTTGTGTTGTGATGCTGATTATTATTATTACTAGCTGACCCGGCAAACGTTGTTTTGCCATATAAAGTATAATTCACGCGATAGTTTTATAAGTAATAAAATATTGCCTATATTATAGCCTGTACATCATTTTGTTCTATTGTCAATAGTTTTTGCAGCGCACGCAAAAATAGGTTTTCAATTTTACACCTTGTGTTACAAAATAGCAATTTTATTACGGATCCCTAATTTTGAAAAAAAAACATAGCCTATAGCCTTCCTCGATAAATGGACTACCCAACACTGAAAGAATCATTCAAATCGGACCAGTAGTACCAGAGATTAGCGCGTTCAAACAAACAAACACTGCAGCTTTATAATATTATATATAGTATAGATAACTTCAAAAAAATTAATGTTATTTTGACTTTGCAGACAAATGTGAGCGGTGAATGATGCGCAGTGACACGGCGTACCGGGGGCTCTCGCAGCTCGTGGAGCTGGATCGGGCTGCAGACCCTGGCGACAGGTTCTCCCTGCAGGACCTCATCGGGGAGGGGACCTACGGAGAAGTCTACTGCGCAAAGGATAAGAAATCTGGAAAAAGAGTGGCAGTCAAGGTAATAAACACTTTATAATGATATAACTATATTTACATTACTATCATTAAAATTAAATTAAAACTATCATTACGGGGAAGTGTACCAAGAATATTGACAGCATCTCCGCGTTCGATAGCTAGGCTGATCCGTTGACCAAAATAGCCCTATTGAGGCGCGTAGGTACTACATTCTCCGCGCCTCTGGGCCCGACGGGCCAAGTGTCTCTACACCAAACGGCACAAATATGTGAGACTCAACTCATGTTTATCATTCTTCGGCAGTCAAAGCAGAAGGCCCAACACCAACTAACACAGCTTGTACATGAGAAGAAACCAGAGAGTCGACGCTATTCGCGTCCCACACCAGTGGGTTTCTTGTGTTCAAGCCACCAGGTTCATTCCATCAGGACGCTTGCCATCGCGACGGCTTATACCATTTGGCTTAAAAACAGCTGCTATATTAAGAGCAGAAAATGTCCTGTGAATGTCTTCATTAATGCTGGCGTGACGACTGTTGAGGTCTGTCGAATTTAGGCAGGATAGCCCGTGACACCCAAAAGCATCTACCTGAACGCCACATCGGCATTGATATGGTTAATACTAGGTGATGATAGAAGATGTAGGGATATATACTATATTTTTCTATGTATGCTCTTTTTTTGAAGCTACGCATGTCGTATCGTCCTAGAAACACTGCTCAAGGAAGCTCATTCCATCGTTTCCAAAGTTCCTTCAAAATCTACATATCAATATTTATATTATGCACAGTCCCTTCATATTTCTTTGACTTCACGCAAGTTTCTGTCTTTATTTATTTAACACGGCTTTACTTACGGTTTATCCGGTGAGGGTACTGTCTAGTATCGGACCTTTCGAAGGTCCTTCATCAGTTCCGCCGCACCACGATTCATGCAATTGGATCGAAATATCGGCATCAAATTAATAAAATATATATTGTGAGTACCCGTCATAATAATAACGAAGTCCTTCATTAGAGTGGGTTCATGATAACGTCTCGTCTCATACTGACGCACAACCTGATGAAGAACCTCCGAATGGTCTGAAACTAGTCAGTACCTACATCGATAAACCGCGAGTAAAGCCGTGTTATATAAATAAAGCTATCAATAATGTCTCACGAAAGTTTTTATAATATTAGTTTCTGTCTATTTACAATAGGTATATCCCAGATCTGTAGGCATACACCCGTTATCCGTTTCGAATTAGTAATCAGCGCATAACACAAAAACAAACATTAGTTACGTACACTTACATATTTAAATATCATAATAGTTTCATAATTCAGGAATTATTTAGATTCAATTACACTACATAATATTCAAATAATACTCATGAATAATTCGTGTGCAATTACGAACACAGCACAACAGATCTATGTGTTAGTGGAAGGCATTGTTAGCAGATCGCTTGTAATGTTTTGTAGATTTTATCTCACATTGAGGCAACGATGTCAAGGTCACTGAACAATTCGCTACTCTTAACTAACTATAGGCTACTTTTACAAACTATTGTTATTATTTAATAACTAGACTCTGGCCGCGACTTCCTCTGTGTGGACATTCTTTATGACAATATGGGACAAGACGAGCAGGACGTTCAGCTGATGGTAATTAATACGCCCTGCCCGTTACAATGCAGCATAACAGGATTATTGTAACATCCAAAAATTCTGCTGCACTACAATTGCGCTCTATGTCTCATTTGCCTAGTACTTTGACTAGCTTCGGCGCCCTTCAGACCGAAACAAAATAATGTTTACACATTACTGCTTCACGGCAGAAAAAGGCGCCCTTGTGGTACCCATAATCTAGCCGGTATCCTGTGCAAAAAAGCCTCCCAATGTATTTTAAATATCATTGTTTTGTGTAGTTAGGTAGGCAGATGTAGATTTCATAAACAGGTCAGTCAGTCAGTCAGTCAGAAGCGTCACATAAATTTTAGTTTTTATTATTTATTAAGTATCGTATCTCTATTTCTATCTATATTTTATGTAAAGAAGCTTCGCACAAAAAATATGATCGATTTAATAAACAATAATTGTACCTAATCTACCTCTACCCCTTGCATTTTAATCTGCGTGAATCATTGCTAGTTGGGAAGATGTTCTACTTACTAGAGGCCGTGCGCTCTATGTACTTTGCGTAAGGTGTCTAGTAATTTATCTAACTATTTCCTTATTAATTTCAGATATTGGAAAACATTACTGAAAACATAGAGGAAATTGAAGAAGAGTTTCTTGTATTCCGGGATCTCTCTAGTCACCCAAACATCCCGGAATTCTTTGGACTGTTTCTAAAACGCGGAATCACATCTGAAGATGACCAAATATGGTTTGTTATGGAAGTATGTATTGATTTAAAAAGCCCTTTATTGAATATTAAGTACGTTACGAATATATTGAGCCAAAATAAAAATATATAAGTGGTTTCTTTAAAAAAATATTTGGAAAGTACGTTATTGAGTGCGTTATTAAACCTTTGGTGGTTAAAAGTGCACTACTTATTATATACAAAAGGAATTTTATTCTTTAATTAGTATTTTTTTAAACTTTGTAGTATGAAAATATCTTAAATTTTAAAGGCTCAATTTCTTGCCCAAAATATTAAATATAATAGTATTTTTTTCGATTAACGCGAGTGTTACACATTTAAATAAAACACTTATAAGGATTAAAACGCGTGTAATTGTAACTGTTTTACATTAGATTTTTGCATAAAAGTTACATTTATTATTAGTTAGTTAGTTAAACCGACGTTTCAAGACCTTTTTTCCAGATCTCGTTTTCAGGGGGACTAAATGTATTGTATAATAGCATTCGGTCTTTTGTACCAGTGTAAACTTTCAGATAGATATAGGTATCGACTTACGTACTCAGACTAAATAAAAGTAAGCAAAATCCAATTTGATGGTCAGATTGCCACGTAAACTAAACATAAGTGGCGTCACATTTAAAAAAAATGCACAATGCTTTAGTAGCATGATGATGAATGAAAAAAATGACGATGAATGAAGGGGATAATTTTTTTTTAATCAAAATAATGGACGAGACTAGCAGGACGGCAATGGCTGATGGCAATTGATACAGACTCAGGATTATTAAAAAACCAAAAATTTCTGAGCGGCACTACAACTGTGCTCGTCACCTTGACACATTAGTTGTCAAGTCTCATTTGCCCAGTAATTTCACTAGTAACGGCGTCCTTTAGACCGAAACACAGTAATGCTTACACATACTGCTTCACGCTAGAAATAGGCGCCGTTGTGGTGACCATAATTTAAATACACTTGATTGTGATTTACGTATTGTACCCCTTTGGCCTTTAGGAATATGAACCTCCAATAGTCATTAATTTTTCAGCTTTGTACCGGCGGTTCAGTGACGGATCTAAGTGCTGGGTTACACGCACGCGGCAGTGAGCTGACGGAACCACAGCTGGCCTACGTACTCCGAGGAACCGTCAGAGCTTTAACCCACCTCCACGCCCACAGATGTATGCACCGAGATGTGAAAGGCCATAATATACTCCTGACCGAAAATGCTGAAGTTAAGCTGGTCGATTTTGGAGTATCGTCACATTTAGCTGCGACTGCGGCCAGGAGGAATACATCTGTTGGAACTCCATATTGGATGGCACCTGAGGTAAATATACCTACGACCTAACACTAAAGAGCTCTGGGTGCCTACTCCTAAAATCGACATTCGATAAATCGTGGCATTAGTCGTGTCGAATCCTACTCTTAGTTACATCGTAATCAATGTCGAAACGATGATTGAACGAACGAAACATTATTCGATATTATCGGTCCTAACCCTACTCTTAGTTGAAAATGTCAGAGACGAATATTCGAATTTTACAAATAATCAAACGTTACTTTTACGATAATCTCAACGACACCTTCTAGGCTGTCGATGCTATTATCGTTTCAAGTTGTATAGATATATTTGCCATACAATATACATACTTAATAAATATTATTGAAATAATTATATGTGATTAACTATTCAACAGGAATTTTTTACTACTAAGTCATTTTAGTCATTTTGTTGATCGTTAATCCGTAGGAATAATGCAAATGGCCGCCTGAGAAATCGGAAGTCGACGAGAAGGGTTGAGTTACTTTTTTTACATTTTATTATCCGCAAGTTTTGTATTATTTATTCAATTCCAAATGGTCATAATATATTCAATATGTATTTTTTTAACATTTACATTATGTGTAAATAATACCAAATTGTTGGTGCAGAGTCTGGCATGGTCCTTAGCGCCTAAACTATGTTTTGACTTTTGCCACTTAACAGCGACATAGCACAGATAATGTTTAGGTTTGAACATATTTCATTCACACTAACATCGTAAAAAAATCAAAATATTAGTCTATGGTAACGATAAACGATAAGGAATTCGAACATATTCGGATATATTCGGAGTATTATCGTATCATTCCGAATGTATCGTTGTCGATTTTGCGAGTAGACCTCCTGTGCATTTCAACTCACAGACTTGCGGCCGTTCCCAATCCCGTCTATCTCCGTTTGTGGCCTACTTGAGATAAAAAATCGTAATTATCGTTGACTTTTCTATCCCAATAAACTTATCGACGGTAACTCATCTTATCCGTACACGCTGTCTGTCAATGGGACGACGTATAACTTACTAGGGATAGAAGTTTGTATGGAAATTGCAATGGTGAACGGGCGATAAGAATGACTATGGTATATTGGGACAGCTTCAGATTATTAACAGGTAATTACTGATAGTAGAATGTAGTAATTTATCTCTATCTGTAGGTAGTATATTGGGCCGGTATTAGAAATTCTTTATCTTAGATTAAGGATTGGTCTCCGCTGCACTCCATATTCCTGCGCAATATTACATAACAACCAACATATAAAATTATCTATCTCCATAAGTTATTGTCCACTAAGCTAAATAAATTATTTTCTTTTTTAACTATCCTACGGGAACATTTCCGGGACGAAAAGTATCTAAGATGTTGACCAGCAACATGAAGTATCAACTACGCTCTATAAGTTACTATAGGTTTTTTTCTGTCTGAAATGAATGAATGAAAAGTATCTAAGATATTGACTGGGAATGTAAGGTACCATCATGCAAATTTTCAATTAAATCGGTTAAATAGTTTCAAAGATTAGCCCGTACAAACAGATAACTAGAGAAAAAAAAATTGAAAATAATTGGGACTTGTTCTATTTCTTTTCTTAAATCCCCCTGATTCGGTTTTGATCTTTTTTTTCCTTGTACAGAAATCCGATGTCTACAGATTTATTATAAGTATAGATGATAAAGTTTATTTCTCTCAAACACTGGTTATTTCTCTTCAGTTTCAATTAGTGTTTCATAAACATTATTTCTATGTACCTAACATTGAATACTTGAAATTTTCACATAGTAGGATGTGGATAGCGTATCTGACTACAATTTTATTAGACTGATATGTTATTTCTTTATGTACCTACTTTGTAAGTTGTTGTTATTGCTTTTCCTAATAAAAAAAAAGTTCATTGTTCTATAATATACTAGCCACCCGCTACGAGCCACGAGTAAATCAGACAACAATGATGGAGAATGGGGTTCATTAAAGAGTAAACGATGGCTTCCGCCAATTACAACATTGCTGGGGGGCAGCAATATGACATTCAAATTAAATCAAATCAAATCAGATTTATTCGATTCGGTAAACAAAAGACACTTATGAATTTCAAAAGCTATATTGCTATTTAACAGCACTTCAGAAAAGGTTGAGCTTTGACGAGAATGGCAAGAAACACCTTGCCACTCTTTTAAATCGATATTTGAAGCTTCATTATTTTGCAAATTGTATTGCAAAAATATGTGAAGAATTGTAGAAAAGATACTCAAACGTCTGACTTACAAGAGTAATATAATAAATAAAATGTGATTTAATTAAAAACCAAAAGAGTTATTGAGTATAGAAGGTGAATCAACCAATGCATACTGTACATGAATAAAGGTATTATAGGAGCTTTATATCAACATATCCGCATTTATCACGTGGAGTGTTTCGAACAGCTGTTTCACCTGATTCCAGCCGCCGAGTGCCACCTTCGCATGACACGCTACAAATAAGAATATCATCCCCACCATCTGGACGTGTGGCGGTCCTCCACAGTGCGGTTTTCAAGGAGCTTTCTTCCACGTACTACAAAATTGTGGAAAGAGCTTCCTTGTGTGGTATTTCCGGGACGATTTTGCTATAAGTGCTATTCCGATCGATTCAGTAGTTTTCGCAGGATAACCGAAAAAAAATTAGGCTATCCATTAATAAGTATCATCATCATCATCAGCTGGAAGACGTCCTCTGCTGGACAAAGGCCTCCCCCAAAGATTTCCACGACGACGGTCCTGCGCTGCCCTCATTCAACGTATTCCGGCGATCTTGACCAAGTCGTCGGTCTATCTTGACCAAGTCGTCGGTCTATCTTGGGGACCTACCAACACTGCGTCTTCCGGTACGTGGATTCCATTCGAGGACTTTACTGCCCCAACGACCATCTATCCGTCGAACTATGTGCCCTGCCCACTGCCACTTCAGTTTTGCAATCATTTGGGCTATGTCGGGATAATAATAAAAAGTATAGATTCTCAATAATATAGATCCATACTATATATCTTTTTATTTTGAAAAAAAAAAGTGACAAATTATGCAAGTTAACCTGATGGCAAGTGAAACGCCCTGCCAAAATAATGTAGTCACACAAAGGATTATTGATTGAACCCAAAATTCTAATTGGCATCACAATAGCGCTCATAACTTAAAAATATAAGATGTTAATTCTCATTAGCCCAGTACTTTCAGTCTCGATTTTTGTTATGCTTGATTATTTGGTGGTGTGCAATAAAGATATATTTCATTTCATTTTCATTTCATCATACAGGTAGCATTAAAATATTCATTCAAATTAACACCTTATTTTGTAGCAGTAATATTCAAAGTCTAGTAGTAGTAATATTTAAAATAGTAACACTACGTCACGCGTGAGACGGACGCGAACACGAAGCAAGAACATTTTGTTTAAGTAATTGAAATGTAATTATTTAGCAAAATGATTGAAAACGTCAAGTTAGTTTCAGAATTTTATAAATTTAAAGGGGCACTTACACTGAACTACGACACTCCATCCATTTTTACTTTGGATAATATGCTGTTATTTTTCACTGAACACTGTCATTGCGTGGCGTTGTATTCAAAGCGCGGTGGAAACACAACTGAATGAAAACTCTTTCTAATAGACGCGTAGCCATAGTTTTGCTTCAGACAACTTTTTGTTGTGTTTTTCGTGATTGTGGGTCTTGTTGATTATTGTACGTTAATGCAGAAAAAGGCTCCGTTGCTGTAGCCACCTAGCTTGCAGTATGTGAAAAGAAAAATTCCACTGGTCTGTGTATCAGCTGTTCACATTTACGTATTTCCAATCTTTATATATAAAAATTTCGTGTCATGCTGTTCGTCCGCGATATACTTCTAAACTACTGAACCGATTTAAATGAAATTTTGCAAGTTTGATGAATCTTGACTGATAGGTTAATATCTATTTTGATTCGTGACTTAGTGTGAGTGATAACCTTAATATAACGATATTTTTTCACTTCATATTGTATTTTTGTATGAACAATTCTATGAGTTAGATTTTTGACGCGCAGTCTGACAGTTCTGCTGTGACCTTAGATTAAGGATTGGTCTCCGCTGCGCTCCAACTAGATACCGCACTACCTGAGAACAATAGATTATTTATTACGGCAACTATAAGATGCTCGTGTGCGTGGTATCTTGACACTCAATAGCATCTTTCAAATTATAACGTACCATAACATACGGTTCGTGTTATATTTCAATAAAATTTAAAATTAATAAAATTACTAAAATTCTAAATACTTACTTATTATATATATGTGATTCCCGTGTTCTTCTTATTTATTGTTCGCAACCCGACATGTTAATTTCAATTATTAGCAAAGTTTAACAGAACATGTGGCACGTCAACGTCACACATTGTTCGTGACTGGCTCGAGTACGCTCGCTTGGGCGTAATATTAGTTGCCGCACTTTACGTCTCCGCTTGCGGTATCTAGTTGCATCGCAGCGGAGACCAATCCTTAATATATTGCTGTGACTGTTATTTCATCACAATAACAAGAACAACTAAATAATTATTTTTTTGATTGAACGTCGTTTTATAATTAAGAAACAAATATTTTTAATTTTGTATGTGCATTTGTTTACATGATGTAAAGCACACCAATCACCACCTAGTAAAATATATAATTTAACGATTATCTAAAACTGATCATTAATATAATTTGAAAACAAAATTTTATGAACGATGCGGGTCTCGAACCCACGACCTCTCGCGTTCCGTGCGAGTGCTCTCCCAAGTCCCAACTGAGCTAACAATTCGAGTGATGTATCGTCATAAAATCTTGTATGATTTGTTCAACTCTCGTGGGTTCGAGTCCCGCATCGATTATAAAATTTTGTTTTCAAATTTTATTTATGTATTAATCCCAGAAGTGAGGGTTACCACTTTAAAAACAACAAATTAAACAAATGATTTAAGTTTTCTTTATTGTTAATTCCGCCAATATGTGTCTTAAAAACAATTCGACACGTGTTTCGCCTCTACACGAGGCATCCTCAGGACGTGTTGTGCACGAGCTCGTGCCAGATTTTGGCGAGACAACACGTCCTGAGGAAATATTGGCGGAATTAACACTAACGAAAACTTAAATCATTTGTATAATTATGGATTTCAGCAAAGTAACGCCTAATTCAATATTTTTTTTTTACATAACAAATTGTTTACATCTGATCAATTTAATTTCTTGCAGGTTATTGCTTGTGAACAACAGCTGGACCAATCATATGACTGCAGATGTGACGTCTGGTCTGTCGGTATAACCGCAATCGAATTAGCAGAAGGAGAACCCCCGCTATCTGGTCTTCATCCGATGCGAGCGCTGTTCCAAATCCCTCGGAATCCACCGCCATCGTTGACGCATCCAGAACACTTCTCCACACAACTAACAGACTTTATCTCTGAATGTTTAGTTAAGGATATGAACCAAAGACCGTTTGCGCGAGAGCTTCTAGAGCACCCGTTACTACTAGCTGTTAGTAGTTTCGAGGACAAGGTAATGCATAAATAAACAGACTAGACAATTAGAAATGTATATAATAGTAAAGCAACTGATGTGTAATAAGGGGTATTAAGGTGATAATAATATGATGATATACATGAGTGTTTTAATACCTAATTATCAACAATTGCATATAAGACTTTATCCACACCCAAAATTTGAATCCTCTATAAAAAATTCTGAAACAGTTAGCTTACTGCTAACATTTAAAAAGCCAGTCCTAGTAACCATAACATCATCCAAAGGAGTGTTATTATGAGAACGGATGATATAATGTTGTACTGAATTTCATTACAACACTGGTTTGGATGATGTAATGGTTATTAGGACATTTGGTGTTTTAATGTTGGCAATAAGCTATCTGTCTTAGAATCTTTAATAGAGGATTTAAAGCATGGGTAAAGATAAAGATTATGAAGCTTAAGCAATGACGAATCTATACACATATAAAGTCATATTATCATTCCCGGTCTAATAGCGAAACGACAAAAGTGTGCTTATAAAGACAATGTAAGCACACTTCTAAACTAAACTAAATTGAATTACATAGGCAAAGCAATAATAGCCAAGCGTGATAGCTTATTCTTTTTCAACACCCACAAAATAATAGTCTGCCTAAAGAAGAGTATATCATATAGTCCAAGAATTAAGAAAACCCCAAATAAAAAATGTCGAAATTAAATTTCAGATTCGTAAAGAACTTCAGGCTGAGATTAAAAGACAAAGGGCTGAAGGACGAAATTGCCGTGCTGCAGAAGCTACCACGAAAAGAGGCAAACTTAAGTCCCACCGAAAAGCTAAGCCAGAGAAAATGTACACCGATGACTTGGCAACACTCGAAGTTCTGACCGAGGATGCTATTGTCGAGCAGCTACAGAAGAGATACGCCCATAACCAAATATATACGTACATTGGCGATATTTTGGTTGCTGTTAACCCTTTTACAGATGTAGGGATTTATACATTCAAGGTAAAATATCGTTTTCTAAATATTTATGTACTATATACGGCGCCTATTCCTTTCGTGAAGCAGTAATATATAAACATTACCGGTGTTCGATCTGAAGGGCGCCGTAGCTAGTGTAATTTCTGGGCAAATGAGAATTAACATCTTACGTCTCAAGGAAACGAGCGCAATTGTAGTGCCGCTCAGAATTTTTGGGTTGTTCGAGAATCCAGAGCTGCACTGACTCATATCGGGCAGGGCGTATCAATTACCATCAGCTGAACGTCCTTATTGTTATAAAAAAAATGTTTCAGAGTCAAGAGATGTACCAAGGCCGTTGCAGGTCTGATAACCCTCCACACATATACGCGGTAGCAGACGCGGCTCATCAGGCCCTCATGCATCAAAGACAGAACCAAGCCATTGTTATATCAGGCGAGAGCGGCGCTGGCAAGACTGAATCGGCTAATCTTTTGTTAAAACACTTGGTATTCTTATCTAAGGTATGCATAATGTATATGACTAGTGAAAAACTATCGACCTTACAAATAAACTTGATTTAAAGTTATATCTGAGAAATTAGATTATGGATTGGTCTCCGCTGCGCTCCACCTAGATACCGCAGGTGTAGTCGCAAAGTGCGGTAATTAATACCACGCCCAAGTGGGCGTACTCGAGTCAGTCTTGAACAATGTGTGACATTGACGTGCCAGATGTTCTGTTAGACTTTGCTAATAATTGAAGCTAAAATTGCTAAGGTTGCGAAGTAAATCTCTATAAAAATTATACTACAAGAAATAAAAAAGACACTGGGATCACATATCTTAACATAACACGAGCCGTATGTTACAATCTTTGAAAGATGCCATTGAATATCAAGTTGCCACGCACTCAAGCATCTAATAGTTGCCGTAATAAAAAGCTCTTGTTCTTAGAGACCAATCAAAGCCTGAGAATAAACCAAAAATATGCAAAATTTTGACTATAAAGATATTAATGACAATACTGTTAATCCTACTAATATTATATATGTGAAAGTTTGTTTGTCTGGATGTATGATTGAACTTCTTTAACGCAAAATCTACCGAATAGATTTTGATGAAACTTTACAATAATATAGCTAACACACCAGAATAACAAATAGGCTATAATTTATAAAACTATAGTGTGAATTATACAAAATATAAAAGAAGTGTGATTGTTACTAATGAATACAACTAGCGCCATCTCTTATCAACTAGCAAGCACAAGATCAATACAATTTATATGGCAAAACAACGTTTGCCGGGTCAGCTAGTACAATGATAATTTTGAAGTTTTTCTAATGTCTAGCAGCCTCGCTTATAAACCTGGGACACGTTATAGGCACGTCCGAATAATAAGCAAAATGTAAATGTAAGTATTTTGCATCTGGATATCATCCCCACCATCTGGATGTGGTCCTCCAACAAATACAGTGCGGTTTTCAAGGAGCTTTCTTCCTCGTACTACAACGCTGTGGAATGAGCTTCCTTGTTGGTGTTTCCGGGACGATACGACATGGGTACCTTCAAAAAAACGTACACCTTCCTTCAAGGCCGGCAACGCTCTTGTGATTCCTCTGGTGTTGCAAGAGAATGTGGGCGGCGGTGATCACTTAACACCAGGTGACCCGTACGCTTGTTTGTCCTCCTATTCCATAAAAAAAACTTGACTTTTGCATTGGACTCTCTTAGCTTCAGGTCATTATAATTTCATTTGCAAATGACAATAAAAATCTTGGTTTATGCTCATGTATAACTTTATATGTACTAAGTTTATGTGTAAGGCTGTATTTTATGTTAAAGAGTTTCTTTGAATGCAAACTTACACAATATTCATACATTTTATTTAATTACACAATTGGGAGGACCACAAACAAAAATTTTAAACTGGCAAATTAGTAAAATAGAATCTTGCAGAAAACTCTTTAGAAAATTTTTCTGGTTTAGTCTATAGAAATCACACATTTTAGTATAAGATAACGTTGAATAGATCGATTTTTTCATTCATTCATTCAAGATCCATGGTTCTGTCTTAATTATGAAACTTAAGGTTTTGTTTTCTTGTTAGAATTATGGATATTTTTGACATGTTGTTGTCATGTGTTTCGACATCTTGCAATCAACTCAACTTGCGAAGAAATTGCCCTTAGTGTATTAAAATAATTTTAAAGAATATTCTTTATAACAAAAAAAATTTTTAAGAAACGAAACAGCTCACTGCATCGCATACGTTCGTTGCCTATGTCTGCATTTCTTGCCTTGCCCTGCTAAATCGGTACTGTGCTGTGCTGCGTTACCTGTGTCTGAGACACATACGCTTAGCCTTACACTTGGCCACATTTAAATAATCTCATAACCTATTTCAGACACAGAGTGGTAACTTGCAAGAGAAGCTCCTTCAAGTGAACCCAATAATGGAGGCGTTTGGCAACGCTCGGACGGGAATCAATGCTAATAGCTCACGTTTCGGTAAATACTTGGACATGTCAATGATGAGGGTTGGGAAGATATCCGGAGCCAGGATAACGGTTTATCTGCTGGAGCAGTCACGGGTAGTTCACCAGGCCTTGTGAGTTTAATAACAATTTATTATTTCTTTCTTACTCTTTATGTACAGGGTGAATGCTTTTTAAGTTACAAGTATTTTGCACCAGACCAGAGGTGACAGCAATACCCCATATGTGGCCGGACAAGTACGGCAACTATCCTGTGATTCCTCTGGTATTTCAGAAGAATGTGGGCGGCGGTGATCACTTGACATCGGGTGATACGTACGTTTGTTTGCATAAAAAAATATGTTATTTTCAGAGGCGAAAGCAACTTCCACGTATTTTACTACCTCTACGATGGCTTGGAGAGCGAGGGACGATGGAGGAAGTTCTATTTAGACGAACACTTGAAATCAAGGCACAGATATCTTCAACCACTCTCGGAGACTTATCGAGAACATAATGTTCATCGCTGGAGACAACTTAATCAGGCTTTCAAGGTAACATTGCCTGTATTGTTTAATTACAACATCACTATTAAAACTGACACAAACCTTTAAGTAACTTTTATACCATAGAAATCTAAATAAGAAGAAAAAGAAGCGCTAATTATTTGCAGTTCTTCTGTCATAACTGTTTAATATATAGGCCCAAAATCGAACCATGATATCGAAATATTGGAATAAAGCTTATCATGTAAAATATTTATCGATTACAATTTAGATATGTATTATTTGTTCAGAGAACAGCTAAAACATAGATGCCCTGTACTTTCCCCGGGGCATAAAAAGAATAGGGGAGTCCCAGGCCCATGGGTGTCGTAAGAGGCGACTAAGGGCTTTTTAGAAGTGGGAGAGTCACGCAGCCGTCTTTTGACGTCAGCACAGTCGAGCCAGACTCGTCCGGCGTGAAGTAGTGTCGACGACCGGACATGTACCTCGCATGACCAAGGACAAACGAGGCAGTAACACCACGGCACCCCGCTCCACACTCAACGTGGACTTTGGCAATATCAGGGGAATTCACTCCAACTTAAACGCCGTCCACCACCACCTTGAGACGGCGAAGTCGGCCTTGTGTTTCCTTACGGAGACGCAGATATCTCGACCTAGCGATACGTCATATTTAACGTACCCCGGGTACAAAATTGAGCACAATTTTTTGCCTCATGCCGGGGTATGTGTGTACGTTAGGGAGGATACTGCTGTCGCCGTCTCGGCAATTTTGAGGGTAGGGACCTGTCCACTCTCTGGCTCCGCGTAGATTTAGAGGACCGCGTCCGCATCTATGCGTGTGTCTACAGGTCCCATAGTGGTAACGCAGAAACCGATCATCTCATGGGCTGCGTTCAAGCGGCAATTGACGACGTGCTTGCCCAGATCCCCTCCGCTGAAATTGTAGTCTTGGGTGATTTCAACGGGCACAATGCCGAATGGCTTGGATCACGTACCACAGACTACGCAGGGCGATCTGTGCATAATTTTGCATTGGCGTACGGTCTGTCCCAATTGGTTGCGTCGCCAACGCGGCTCCCGGATGTGGATAGCCACATTCCGTCCTTATTAAATCTTCTGCTGACTACACATCCCGATGGTTACCAGATCATTGTCGACGCCCCTCTCGGAACGTCCGACCATTGCCTGGTCAAGAGTGTAGTGCCTATCCGACGCCCACGTCGCAGACCACCAGCGACCCGCCGCGTTTGGCACTACAAGTCAGCAGATTGGGATAGGATGCGTTCCTTTTTTGCATCCTACCCTTGGAGCAGGGTTTGTTTCCCTTCGGAAGATCCTAGTGCCTGCGCCGTTGCAGTAGCCGATATGATACCACAGGGCATGGATATTTTTATACCAAGCTCTGTAGTACCGATCGGTGGCAGATCACAGCCCTGGTTCGATACGTCAGTTAAAGCAGCATCTAACTGCAAAAAACAGGCGTATCGAACTTGGGTTGCGGCGCTGGGCACAAAGGATCCGAACTGCATAGTTCTTAAGAGGAAATACAACCGTGCTTCCAGATTTTTTAAGCGGCAGATCGCCCGTGCAAAGTCAAAACACGTCAAAATCGGCGAGCAGCTTTCCAGTTACCCGACCGGAACACGCAAGTTCTGGTCGTTGTCGAAAGCTGCTCTTGGTAACTTCAGCCAGCCGTCCATGCCGCCGTTGCACATGAGGAATGACACCCTTGGCCATACGGAAAAAGAGAAAGCCGATCTCCTGTGCGCTCTTTTCGCCTCCAACTCGACTCTTGACGACAACGGAAAAACACCGCCGACCATCCCGCGGTGTCAGAGCTCTATGCCTGAAGTACAGTTCAGACAGAAAACTGTTAGGCGAGCTCTGTTTTCGTTGGACGTCAGGAAGTCGAGCGGGCCGGATGGCATTTCTCCAATCGTGCTTAGAACGTGTACCCCTGAGTTGACGCCGGTGCTAACGCGTTTATTCCGGCACTCTTATTCCAAAGGCGTAGTCCCTGACTCATGGGAGTCAGCCCTTGTCCATCCGATCCAAAAAAAAGGAGACAGTTCGGATCCGGCAAACTACAGGCCTATTGCTATTACCTCCCTGCTCTCCAAAATCATGGAGAGCATAATTAGCTGTCAGCTCTTGGTATACCTAGAGGGTCACCAGTTCATCAACGACCGACAATACGGCTTTCGCCATGGTCGGTCGGCAGGTGATCTTCTGGTATACCTAACACATAGATGGGCTGCGGCTATTGAAAGCAAGGGGGAAGGCCTGGCAGTTAGCCTGGATATAGCGAAGGCCTTTGAACGTGTATGGCACAAGGCGCTCCTCTCTAAACTTCCATCATTTGGGCTTTCCGAGAGCTTGTGCAAGTGGACCTCCAGCTTCCTCACTGGGCGCAGCATACAGGTCGTTGTCGACGGACATTGCTCGAACCCGAAGCCCGTGAATGCTGGAGTGCCCCAAGGCTGTGTGCTATCTCCTACGCTGTTTCTTCTGCATATCAATGATACAGCTCCAACATTCATTGCTATGCAGATGACAGCACTGGTGATGCCGTATACACGGGCCATGCACGTCTCTCTCGGGAAATCGTCGACCAGTGCCGGGAGAAACTTGTGTCTTCTATCGAGTCCTCTCTTGAGAAGGTCGCGGAATGTGGTAAATTGAACCTTGTCAAGTTTAACCCCCAGAAGACTCAAGTTTGCGCGTTTACCACTAAAAAAAACCCATTTGCCGCACCGCTCTTCGACAACACTTCCCTAAAAGCCTCGCCTAGTATCGGAATACTGGGTCTTGAAATCTCGAGCGATTGCCAATTCCGTGGCCATCTGGAGGGCAAAGCCAAATTGGCTTCAGCTCGAATTGTCGGGGACCCAGTACTCTGTGAACGGCTGGATCACTTGGCGTTGCGTAGAGACGTCGCTTCATTGTGTGTCTTCTACCGCATTTATCACGGGGAGTGTTCCGAAGAGCTGTTTTACCTAATTCCTGCCGCCGAGTTCCACCTTCGCACGACACGCCACAAGTTAGGATATCATCCTCACCATCTGGATGTGTGGCGGTCCTCCACAGTGCGGTTTACAAGGAGCTTTCTTCCACGTACTGCAAAGCTGTGGAATGAACTTCCTTGTGCGGTCTTTCCGGGACGATACGACATCGGTACCTTTAAAAAAAGCGCGTACACCTTCCTTAAAGGCCGGCAACGCTCCTGTGATTCCTCTGGTGTTGCAAGAGAGTGTGGGCGGCGGTGATAACTGAACAACAGGTGACCCGTACGCTCGTTTGTCCTCCTATTCCATAAAAAAAAAAGAAATAAGAGGTATATATCTATTGCAATAATTAACCTATACACACACAAACAATATATCCACACACATAGACACGTAGATACATGCATCCATATTTTGTTAAATCATCATTTCAGCCGGAAGACGTCCACTGCTGGACAAACACCAAAAAAAATTACTGTTACACTTTTGTTTGACACCTATATATACTCTGTGATCAGTTTTGGTCTAATTTTGTTAGTAGAAGTCAAAGTTGAAGTCAAATTCAAAGTCAAATAAACTTTATTCAATTAGGCTTAAACTATGCGTTATTGAATCGTATCTAGTGATATTTCTTTTAAATTACCGAATTTATCGTATGTTCGTAAAAAGTTGAGCTCGTCAGAAGAACATACAAGAAACTCAACGGCCACTCTTTACAAATTAGCTTATAAGGTGCTGCTTCCAATATATGAGTCGTGTTTCAATAATATAAATTATTTCATAAAAAGTAATAAAGAATTAACTTTATTGATATAAATTATCGTATATTGGATGAATCAACCTTTAGAGATTGAACTTGTTTGTGTTAGGTTGCTTCATGAACATGATGATCGTGATAACTGTCACAATTAGTAATTGCATCCAACAAATACAATGTTTTATTAACTACTAGCTGACCCGGCAAACGTTTTGCCATATAAATTACTTTTAGAGTAAGACCGTTTCTTGGACATTGCAACATTACTTTATTTTTCTAAAATAAACGTAGCCTAAGTTACTCCTTACTGCATCAAATACCTGCTAATAAAAGTCCCGTCAACAGCGGTCCAGCCATTTCAGAGATTAGCAACAAACAGACAGATATGAACAAACAGACAGACAGAGAAAAATTGTAAAAAAAATATTTTGGTGTATTTATATTCATAAACATGTAGTAAAAAACGGTTATTTCAATATTACAAACAAACCCCTTATATTTATTTATATATGTATAGATAACAGGCCTACTTTATATAATAATAATTATATTATACTGTATGCAAACTTAAACACTGTAGATTACTTGAAAATAAATAAAAAATATGTCGGGTTAACGGCTTTCATGCAATAGAACGTATAAACTTAAAAAGGGTAGTAAACATTTTTAATTCGGATTTTATGATCCCGAAAGATGCATCTCGCTTTGCCCGCCCTGTTAAGATGATGAGAAATGGAAAACAAGGAACAAAAACGCTGTGGACACGCTTGGCTATTGTTCGAAGTATGATAATTTGAATTTACTACTGATTTGTTTGTTATTAGGTTTAAAGATATTTATTTCTCATTAAAAAGTTATAAATTTCTTTTTAGAAGTGGGAGAGTCACGCTGCCGTCTTATGACGGCAGCACTATCGGGCCAGACTCGTCCGGGCTAATTACCACACTAGCACAGAATACCGGCGTGGTTTTCAAAGAGCTTTCTTCCTCGTACTACAACGCTGTGGAATGAGTTTCCTTGTGCAGTGTTTCTGGGACGATACGATATGGGTACCTTCACAAAAAGCGCGTACACCTTCCTTAAAGGCCGGCAACGCTCTTATGATTCCTCTGGTGTGCAAGAGAATGTGGGCGGCGGTGATCACTTAGCACCAGGTGACCAGTACGCTTGATTTTCCTCCAATTCCATACAAAAAAAAAACATAATATTGTCACTTACATGAGATCATAAAATGATGTAATAATTTAGTCGCCGTTCTTTAAATGTTCAGTACATACATATACATTATAGTACACAAAATTTATGATTACACACTTTTACAGGTCACTGTCACATAACAAACAATTTCAGACATGTGTTTTATAAAAACTTTGAAACAATATAGTCTGATAACTCACGTTTAAATGTTTTTAACGACTTAATCTTTTTGAGAGATAATAATAATAATAATATTGAATCACTTTTCACACAAATTATCTTGCCCCAAGTTAAGCATATATAGCCTGTGTTATGGGTTACAAGACAATTATACAGGTGGACCAAAAGTCCGTTTATAATTGGAATGATGATTAAAAAAAACTAATTACGTAGATCAAAATTGTTTATTGTTTTCGATAGTAAACAAAAGGGGAATTTATTTCTTAAAAATCACATCATCCATATGCAATCCTTCATTATTCTGGCATTGCTGCAATCTAGAGCGGAAATTTTCGACGACAGCTTTACATGTTTCTGTTGAGATGTTTTGGATTTCTGTGCGAATACGATCCTTTAATTCCTCAATAGTTACTGGGTTGGTTGGCTGGAATGCAGGGGTTTTTGATCACCATGACATAGTGTCACTCCAATAACGACAATTTTGTCTATTAACATGCCCATTTAGGTGGAAGTGTGCCTTGTTGAGAAATAATGTTTGTAAAACTGGTGAATCGCTCTACCATTTCGTTCGCAAACTGCAACCTAGTGGCATGGTCCTGAGGCCTTAATTCCTGCACCATTTGGATTTTATAGGAATGTAGACTTAAATATTTCTTGAGAATGCGGTTTAATACATCATTATCTTGGCACGTTAAGGACAGCAGACCGCTTTCGAGTTGATAGTCCAGGTTGGTCACGAACAGACGATTTTACTCGCTCCACGTTTTCGGGGTCCCTCGACGTTCTAGGCCGGCCAGATCGACGTAAATCCATTGTTGAACCCGTCTTCTCAAACTTGAGCACCCATTTTTTAATTAACACACCTGATGGAGCTTGATTTTTGTGTCGTATCTTGTAATGATTGCAAAACTTTCGTTGAGCTAAGGTCGCAGAATCGTTGTTTCGATAGTACTCGCGTACACAAAATGCACGTTGACTACCGCTAAACGACGCCATGGTACTAAATTCCCATTGGCCGCTCTTGCAATGCGTAACCCTTCCACCCCCCTCCGCCGCCGCTGCTAGACGCGGCAACCGATTCAAATGTAAATGGACTTTTGGTCTACCCTGTATATTTAATACAATATACTTACTTAAGCATACATAAATTCATATAAACATACATAAATACATTTAAACATCCATGACTCGGAAACAAACATCCATATTCATCATATAAATGCTTGTACCTACCGGGATTCGAACCCGGGACCTCTAGCTTAGTAGGTAGGATCGCTAACCACAAAGAAAAATGAATGATGAATGCTACGAGTATCGAGATGAAGATAGACTATTAAAAAGTTGTGCGCCCTCGTAAATAAACATACGCTTGCCATAATTTGTTCTTGTCTTAGGTAGTATCATGTAGCTGGCTCGTCTCGTGATGCATTTTGACACATGTTTAGTTTGGGTGAGTAAGATTGATATATGGATGGAATTATGTAGAATTTTTTGTATGTGTATACATGTATGGTATGCGGAAAGTTGTTTTATGTTCATGGGATTAGTTTGTTTGTATATTTTAGAAGTAGGTGTTAAATAAGCGAAATGAAATAACATTTTCATGAGTCTATTTTGTATTGTTTGCAATTCAGCTGACTTGGTTTTTTGAGCACTGATATTACATATTACATACATACATACATAAAATCACGGCTCTTTCCCGTAGTGGTAGGCAGAGACCACTTCTTTCCACTTTCTACGATCCTTACATACTTGTTTCGCTTCGTCCACTTCCATTATTCCTTTCATACATGCTCTTCGGTTTAGGGTACTCTTGACCTGGCCTTTTTTCAAGACATCCCTGATTTGATCTTGAAACGTCCGCCTAGGTCTACCCCTTCCAACACTTTCATTCACACTGGCCTTATACACTTTCTTCGTCAATCGTTCTTCATTCATTCTTTCGACATGTCCAAACCATCTCAGCATATTACATATTATACGTTGATAATTGTAATAATAATTAACATTTTACATATAAATTCTAATATTTTTGATTATAAACTACAGCTCTTAAAAATAATACAGAAACATTGAAAAAGACACAAAATTTTATTTTTCAAAAGGATACTTTTGTATCGTAACAGTTTTTGTATGACGATTGTCGTGCCCACCGTTTATAGGGAAGACACTGTATTTACTGTCTATTGTACTGTCTTTATGTATGTATTGTGTTTGTCCCAAGTGGTGGACCAAATAAATAAAACAAAGAAACAAACATGATGTGATCTAGTTTATTCATCCCACTGATTTGAAGGGCCTGACACTGCCATCAAAGGCCTACCTTAATTAACCATCTCAGTCACTTCAGATGTATGTCTTTCTAAATGGCCTTTCTTACTTCGTCTTTGCAAGGGAGGATGTGGTGCATACAAATTACTAATAATATTATAAGTAACTAGCTGACCCAGCAAACTTGTATTGCCGATATTAAAATCGCGATACAAAAGTAACAGTTGATCGTAGATGGGTGAAAATTTGAAGTTGTATGTATTTTTTAATGCTGACTCATAACCCAACAAATTAAAAAAAAATGTAAAAAAAATTCAAAAAAAAAAAATTCGTGTGGACCAACCTTAACATTTAGGGGTATGACAAATAGATGTTGGCCGATTCTCAGACCTACTCAATATGCTCACAAAATTTCATGAGAATCGTTCAAGCCGTTTCGGAGGAGTACGGGAACGAACATTGTGACACGAGAATTTTATATATAAGATTAGTTATAATTTCCATAAAAATATGTATAGTCATCACAAACACAAATTGTGTTAATATAAATGTTATTATGTTATTTTCAGGTTGTAGGATTCCATGAAGACGAAGTTCAAGTATTATATAAGATGCTGGCTGCCATATTGCACTTGGGTGATATCGAGTTCGTGGAAACTGCGGGAGAACATAACACAGACAATAGAGCAACAATTATAGATGCAGCACCCTTACATAGGGGTAATTCATATATTCTGTTAATAGCTAGTCGTAGTATATAGTAGAAATAGCAGTATATATTGACGACCTGTATAGCCGAGTGGTTAGCGATCCTACCTACTAAGCTACAGGTCCCGGGTTCGAATCCCGGTAGCTGCAAGCATTTATATGATGAATATGGATGTTTGTTTCCGAGTCATGGATGTTTAAATGTATTTATGTATGTTTAAGTAAGTATATTGTATTAAATATATCATTGTCTTGTAACCCATAACACAGGCTACTCGTATATACGCTTAACTTGGGGCAAGATAATTTGTGTGAAAAGTGTGTCAATATTATTATTATTATTGAGTGATATATAGTCCTGTGGTTCCCAGGGGCATTAAAAGAATAGGAAAGTCCCAGCCCCAAGGGTGTTGTGTGCTCTTTGCACAGGATGCCTTTTTCTGCCGTAAAGCAGTAATCTGTAAGCATTTGGGTTTCGGCCTGAAAGGTACCGTAGCTACTGGGTAAATTAGTTTTAACATCTTATATCTCAAGGTGACGAGCGCAATTGCAGTGCCACTCAGAATTTTTGGGTTTTTCAAGAATCCTGAGCGGTATTGCATTGTAATGGGCAGGGCGTGTCAATTACCATCAGCTGAACGTCCTGTTCGTGTCGTCCCTTAATGTCATAAAAAAAGAAAATTTTACATTATATAGAATGTTTTATTCCGTACCGTTCTGTGGCAGTGAATTACGGGGCGCGCTAGATGTTTTCAAATATGCCTGTATGTTTTCAAATTAATTTAAATTTGTCTAAAGGAAACAAAAATAACTCCCCGTCCCGCATTGTTCATATATTTTGTTTTCAAATTTAATTTGTGTGATTAATCCCAAATGTGAGTGAGAGAGAGTTTATCACTTTTTAAAAATAACAAATTGTTTAGATTTGAAAGAGCGACATCTCAAGTCAATTTCCTAATATGCAAATATTGGGGTTGAGCCTGCATTATCAACTGTAATGTAACGATTGGCTCAGTTTGAAGAGCACTCGGACGGAACCCTAGAGGTCGCGAGTTCGAGTCCCGCATCGTTCATAAATTTGGATAAAAATTTAATTTATTTTTTCCCAGAAGTGTGGGATACCACTTTAAAATATATATTTTTTAAGATTAATGTAAATCTTTATTGAATAATTTTGTATTAAATTTCAGCGTCCTGTCTCTTGGGTGTCGAAACTTCAGATCTTCGGGAATGTCTGACCAGTAGTAGTGTTGTGACGAAAGGGGAAACCATCGCCAGATATTGCTCGCCAGTTGAAGCGGCTGTCGCCAGGGACGCGACTGCTAGAGGACTGTACGCGAGAGCTTTTGATAGAATTGTTGAGAGGATCAATGCCTTACTTTGCCATAATCGTCCACAAAGGTGAGATAATTAACAATTGCTCAAGTAAAAATAATCTTGTTGGTGCCAAAAGTAAAGTGTGATTTTTCAATTAAAAATTGGGATCGCGGGGTCCGTCAGCGCAAACCATTATTAAAGAGATGTCCAGGCGAATCATAAATTTGACAGATGACCCGAGATCTGCCACGTAGCTTTTCCAAAGAATAAGTTTGGCAATTCAAAGAGGCGACGTTGCCAGCTTCTTTGGCACTTTTCCTGCAAATTGGGAATTTAATGCGGTTTAATAATAAAGTAAAAAGTAGCTTCTGAAAAAAAATATTTTTCTTAAAATATAACTCGTTTGCAATACTTACAGTATATTCATACCAGTTAAAACTGATGAATGACGCATCAAATATATAGGGCAAGTCGGTCGCGGGAGACCTCGTAGAACATTCGTCGACCAAATTGGGGACGTTTTGAGAAAAGGAGAGGTCCGAAGCACCCGCAACCGGCGAGCGTGTATGAAAAGAGAAATGAATGTAGAGGAAGCGCGTGAGGTTTTTAAGGATAGAAGCAAATGGCATTCTATTGTCTCTGCCTACCCCGACAGGAAGAAGGCGTGAGTGTATCTTAAAACTGATAAGAAATTGCATAGGTACTATCTATTAGTATCACCAATTAAAAAAAAGTGTTCAATATTGTTATGAATTTAAATATTGTGACCGTTTATATTTAATTGTCCACCCATACAGACAAGTGGTTAGTGACCCTGCCCACTAAGCTAGAGGTCCTGTGTTCGACTCCTGGTAGGCACAAACAATTATATGATAAGTAATCAACATCATTTACATATCAACTAAAACCTTCTCCGGAAGACACTGCATCTTATGGTATAAGTACTATTCCGATCGGTTTAGGAGTTTTCGCTGTATAACCGAATAGAAAAACCAGCTTCTATATAATTGTATTTCTGTGTCGTACAAAATTACTCCTTAAATTTAAAACAATTTGTTTTACAGCAACGAGCAATTGTCAGTTGGAATCCTGGATATATTTGGGTTTGAAAACTTCACAAGGAATTCATTTGAACAATTATGCATTAACATTGCAAACGAACAAATACAATACTACTTCAACCAGCATATCTTCACCTGGGAACAGCAAGAGTACATGGCGGAGGGAGTTCCTGTCGATCTTGTGGAGTTTTCTGATAACAGGCCAGTCTTGGATATGCTGCTGTCCAGACCAATGGGCTTGTTGGCACTTCTTGATGAAGAAAGTCGGTTTCCGAGGTCGACGGACAAGAGTCTTATAGGTATGTAAGGAAGGAATTATTAGACGATATTTTGTTGAAGTTAAATTTCTTTAGACGCGTTATGAAAAAATTATGAGAGTGAAATTTTAAGTTGCGCGCGCATCACTGTAACACAAAAGTTTCTAACTTTTGCGTCATTCGTTATCTTTTTTTTGGTTTCTTCGTCCATTATTAAGACAGGCAAAGGGTTCAAGCCCATACAGCCGTATTCATAACTGTCGAAGCCATCTTTGCATGATTTTTACAAAAAATTTTTGTAAAAATCATGCAAAGTGTACCATAGCGTAATAAATTAACATTGTAATTAGTTATTTTATTGTTACTTTTATATTGATAAATAAAGCAATTTTGTGTGAAATCTTCCACTTCTGCCGGCACTCCCGGAGTGCAACTGGTTATTTTTACTTTAGTTGCATGACAGCTACGTTTTGCTCTCGCGATATATTTATATATATGTGAATTTGTTTTAATGTGCGTCCATTGTTGAAAATAGATGAAAACAGTTCGTCACTATTTTATTTGAGGTCTTTGCAGCTGTCACAGTCCATCAAGATGTATAAATGATCTAAGGATATTTGGCTCTAAATTAGGCTATTTTTGATAGGTAGTATAATTTGATGATTTATGAGATTTTATTTGTAATTTTATGGTTTTTATCTGGAATAGACTAATATTATTACAATCTTCATTATGATATATAAGTAACACAAAATTTTATTTTTATTAATTACTAGCTGACCCGGCAAACGTTGTTTTGCCATATAAAGTATAATTCACGCGACAGTTTTATAAATAATACCCTATGTGTTATTCTGGTGTGTAAGCTATATTATTGTAAAGCTTCATCAAGATCCATTGAGTAGTTTTTGCGTTAAAGAAGTGCAAACATACATCCAGACATACAAACTTTCACATTGATAATATTAATGGGATTAATTTTATATTACTATTTTTGATTGTAATATTTAATATATAAGTATCCATTCCTACCTACCCTGTGGCAGTATCCATAAACATAAAACTAAATATTTTGGTTTTGAAACTCATTTTAAGTAATAAGTACTTTGATTATTCATAGTTTCGATCCTATAATTTGTTCATACTCTTCTATAGTGGCTACCTTCTTAAATTTTCAGAGAAATTTCATCGAAACATCAAAAGTAAACATTACGTGCGGCCAAAATCGGATGCTGTATGTTTTGCCGTGCATCACTTCGCTGGCCGGGTCGTCTACCAAGCCGATGGCTTCTTAGAGAAAAATCGTAACTTCCTCCCGCCGGAAGTCGTCCAATTGATGAGGCAGAGCCAGTATGACGTTATCAGATTCCTGTTCCAATGCCCAATCACGAAAACGGGAAATCTGTACTCGCCGCTGCAAGGAAACCTCGATCCAAGAACGTTAGATATTTCCATGGCAGTTGATTTTCAGGTACAAACAATATCATTTCAATATACCACCAACCAGTGGGAGAATCCTTTGCACAGGATGCCGACTAGATTATGGGTGCCACAACGGCGCCTATTTCTACCTCTATCTAATGTTACACATTACTACTTCACGGTAGAAATAGGCATTACTGTGTTTCGGTCTGAAGGGCGCCGTAGCTAGTGAAATTACTGGGCAAATGAGACTTATCAATCTTACTTATTACAATCTTATATGACGAGCGCAGTTGTAGTGCTGCTCAGAATTTTTGGGTATTTCGAGAATCCTGAGCAGCACTGCATTGTAATGGGCAGGCAGGTCGTAGCAATTACCATCAGCTGCAAGTCATGCTCGTCTCGTCCCTTATTGTCACAAAAAAATATGCAGTATATTTTGTAGTGTAGTCACATTTTAATAAATGCTTCATAATTCTAGCTAATAAAGAATAAGTATCATCTATCCTGAACTCATGTATGCATGTCCAAATGTTGTCTTTTATTGAATTTTAAACTTAACATCTATTCGGGTACAGCAAATTCTTCAACCACTTGAGTCACATAATGTACAAAACAAATTTATTACGAAATTCACAAGAAGTGTAAAGCAGTTATGTGTTAAAGGTGTGTAATTATAACACCACATGGTTGGATTTTTTGGCGACCGCTCTCAGGCTTTACAATAATAAATTTTATTGTACGATATTATTGTGATAAAATTATAGACCGCTGAGTTTCTTGTGCCCGTTCCTCTAAGATCTGAGTTATACTCTTTTGAAGGGGTGGTAGATTTCAATATATGATTTTAAATCCTAATTTTACTACCTGGTTTAAGTGATATTTTAATGTACACTATATACTATATTGTCACTAAAACTAGGCAATTTAATTGTAACAAATGAAGTCGATTGACAAGCAACCGTTTAATTTTAATATCACTAGTGAAATTGTAATATCACGGTTTTGACAGTATACCTGCCACATACACATTTAAGTATTGCAAACACTGACCTGTATAAATACCACTAGACAGGCTGTTCCACATGTTTGACAGCATTTTTTTTTTGCCTATTTGAAGCGCCACTCGCGAGCGTCCAGAGAACTAATTTTGACATATAATAAAAATGGCTGCGAAGGAACGTACGATACTCTGTACAAAATATTTTTTTTTGTAAATAGTTTGCCAACATCTCTCGATATTTGCTAAGGTTGTCATCACTAGTTTTAGTGCCGCAGTCTCTCGCTACATGGCAGACAGCGCCAAAATGGCGAATATCAAACAGGCACAAAAGTACTTTGACAGCCGCCAGTTCAGTGGTATATAGTAGAGGTCAGTGATTGCAAAAAAATGAAATAGATTATTTATGATACGTAAATAATTCTAGGACCGTTTCAATAGCCGTGGACTCGCTTCCCAATCTCGTGCTCAGCAAACCGTGGCTACATACTTCCGATACTCTTTGATGGAGCTACTACAAAAGATGGTCAGTGGAACTCCGCAGTTTGTCAGATGTCTGAAACCCAACGACACTCGATCCCCAAAGCACTTCGATTCAACAAAGATACTCAAACAACTGAGGTACACTGGAGTTTTGGAAACAATAAGAATAAGACAAAATGGATTCTCGCATCGGCTTACTTTTGAAGACTTCATCAAAAGGTATTGTATTATATAAACTAGGGGCATCATTGTAGTATCATTATTTCAGCCGGAAGACGTCCACTGCTAGACATAGGCTTCCCCCAAAGATCACCACGACGATCGGTCCTGCACTGCCCTCATCCAACGTATTCCGGCGATCTTGACTAGATCGTCGATCCATCTTATTAGGGGTTTACCAACACTACGTCTTCCGGTACGTGGTCGCCATTACTATACTGCCCCAACACTCATCTGTTCGTCGAGCTATGTGCCCTGAACACTGCCACTTCAGTTTCGCAACTATCAGGGATATGTTGCAGGGAAACTCCGAACATAGCACCCTCCATTGCCCTCGGAGCGATAATAATCTATAAAGCCTATAGTTAGCGACCACGACTACGTTCCTTATGTCATCACTGGCAACACACACTGGTTTAAAAACCTTCGTCTTCAGACACTGTGGTATTTTGGACGAGAAGATTAAACGGAGATCATAATAGTATATTATGATACACGTGAGATAAGTTGCTCACTATGCACGACGCTGTGGGTTGCAGTAATCGTAAATCAGTCGAGTCAGTCTAATAAGCATTGCTGACGAGTTTGATACGTACTTGTGAGGAAAAGACAAACATGTATAGCATAAATCGTTTAATTAATAAATATGTATTATGGGTAATGGTGCGCATGTTTTTTTTTAGCACGTGCAAAATGTAAGGTGATACATATAGCCATTCAGCCTACTTCAAAATTATAATTTTATCACTAAAATGCATATATTTTATAATAAATTACTGTGAGTTATTAATAATTTGATAATAATAAATGGTTTTTCGTCTTAGTTAGGGACACCTTTTTTTATTCCAAGAATATAGATGGATTTTCAGTAGCATAAAACCTATTTGTTGTTACAAATCTATACTACCCGGTTAGATTGAAAATGCTCTGTTTATCCCTCATATAATTTGAACTATTACTATGTCGGTTTATGGCCCTAAGAACGATGTCGTAAGGCTCAATAAAAGGCATAAAAAGGCATTTATTTTCTCAAAATTGATTCCTTTAGAATTCTTTTTGATGTCAGTTCTAATATACTAGATACAAATACCACTCCTGAAACAAGTGGCGCTCTGAGAGAGAAGAAGCGGCGCAAGAAACTCTCCAAGCATTCTTTTTATTTATGAAAATAAGGGACGAGACGAGCAGGACGTTCAGCTGATGGTAATTGATACACCCTACACATTACAATGCAGTGCCGCTCGGGATTTTTGAAAAACCCAAAAGTTTGAGCGGCACAATAATTGCGCTCGTCGCTTTGAGAGATAAGATGTTAAGTCTCATTTGCACAGTAATTTCACTAGCTACGGCGCCCTTCAGACCGAAACACAGTAATGTTTACACATTACTGCTACACGGCAGAAATAGGCGCCGTTGTGGTACCGATAATCTAGCCGGCTTCCTGTGCAAAGGAGCTTCCCACTGGTAACTACCTAATCGAGTGGCTGTGAACAGCTGTACGAAAAACCCATTTTTGGTTAACAATTTGTTATATTTTTTTTAGGTATGGATTCTTGGCGTTTAGCTACAATGAGGAAATCAAGCCGAATCGGGACTCTTGTCGACTTTTGCTGGTCAGATTGAGAATGGATGGTTGGGCATTGGGCAAGTCAAAAGTCTTCCTCAAATACTACCACGTTGAAACACTGGCGAGAATTTACGAAGAACAGGTTTGTCAGGACATTGAATTATATTTTCCTCCATGATCAGCTTATACCGGTCACAATAATATTATGTACAGAACCCTCGATTGGCAAGCTCGAAGTCAAAGTCACATAAGCTTCATTCAATTAGGCCTCAACTGGGACTAAAGGACAGAACCAGCTCCTGCGTCCCGTAATCCCAGCGACGTATATCTACGTCTCTCGCTTTCACCAAACCACCAAGGCCTCCGACATTGTTCAGTACTTGGTGGAGAAGACAAGGTTCCGGTTGGGGTTCGAAAAGTTCGTGTCGCGTCACGCAGTAGACTTCAACTCTTTTGTTGTTCGCTAATAAGGTTTTTTTTATGGGCCATGTAGCCTGAAATAAAGGAATTATTATTATATTATAAACTAGGCGCTTTTGAATCGTCACTACAAATATATATAATACAATATGTTCGTAATATATACTACAATATGTTCTTAAAAAGTTGAGCTCATGAGAAGAAAATACAAGAAATTCAACGGCCACTCTTTTCAATCAAATAGAGTATTTTACAATGGCTGTTGTAATTTACATAACAAATTATTTTGTAAGGTGCTGCATCCAATATATGAGTCCTTATTTTCATAAAAAAAGAATGCTGGGAGAGTTTCTTGCGCGACTTCTTCTCTCTCAGAACGCCACATGTTTCCGGAGCGGTATTTGTATCTAGTAAAAACACTGTGGGAATGTAATACTGCAAAAAGATTATGTCTAGTGCTTTTTTTTTCCTATGTTTGACAAATTACCAATTTGGAATTTTCAGCAAAATTTAATACTGTCCGATTTTTAGATCAAGAAAATAGTGTTAGTACAAGCGCGGGTGCGAGGTTGGATGGCCCGGAGGCGGTACAATCGGATGCGCGCAGAGATGGCAATATCGGCGCTCACACTACAGCGCCACGTGCGCGGCTGGCTCACCCGGAAGAGGCTACAGGAACGGCAGAGGCAGATAGCGCGCGAGTTCCAGCGGGAACAGCTGCTGGTGCAGGAAAACATGAGGAAGCAGCAGAAAGGTGAATGAATAAAAAATATAAAATACAAAATTTGTACATAAAACTTATGGTAATGGTAGGACGATTAGGCGGCCATATCGCTATTCAGTGATCTCTTCGAAGTTAACTAAAGTTGTAGGAGTTTTTATTTATAGCTTTATGACATAAGGCAATAAGTTGACATAATAATATAGGATATACGAGTACATAAAAGGCATAAATGGCATTTATTTTCTCAAAATTGATTCCTTTAGAATTCTTTTTGATGTGATTTCTAATATACGAAGATGAGGTACAAGAAACTCTATCAGCATTCTTTTTTTTGCGCTCTTTTTAATAATATATACAATATTGTACTGTCATTGCTATTGCTATAAAATAATCATAATCTGGTCCCAGGCTGTCCGATCACTTAGATATTCAGCTGTGAAGTAATAGGATTTACGATGAGCCATTTTTTAATGTAACATTTTAATTTATTTATAGATAAAGCCTGAACAGTGGCTGGGACTTTATTATAAAAGTGTATACATCTACCCTTAAAGCTATTATGTATCTTATGAAGCCTACTAGAATTAGTTACTAGTAATCCCTTATTTATAGTGTTATAAAATTGACAAATATACAATATTGTCAATCTTATTAAAATGAGCGCAAAAAAAAATGCTGGGAGAGTTTCATGAGTCGCTTCGTCTCTCTCAGAGCGCCCTTTGTTTCCGAAGCGGTGGAAGTGTTAGAATGAGCTCGATTATATGACTAAGCAATGTCCATTCGTCCACTTTCAAAAAAAGCACGTGTACTTTTCTAAAAGGCCAGCAACGACAATTCCTCTGGTGTTGCGAAAGAATCTGGGCGGCGGTGACTTAAAATCCGTACGCTCCTCTTCTATAAAAAATAAAAAGAGAATATGGGTGTCTATATATGTTCGCCTAAAACTCGAGGACCGTTGTCCCATTCGAAATGAAACTATATACTTAATCCGATCAGTACATACCGACGAACATAGTTATGTTAGTGCCCAATAGGTGGCGCTAGTGGTAGTGACTTTTATCTTTAGAAGCATACAAGGTGGAATTGATGTGATATTTTGTATATTTTTTTATGGAAGAGAAGTACAAATGAGCATACGGGTCACGGGTAATGGTGATTAGATTAAGGATTGGTCTCCGCTGCGCTCCAACTAGATACCGCACTCCCTAAGAAGAATAGCTTTTTTATAACGGTAACTATTTGATGCTTGTGTGCGTGGCACTCAATGGCATCTTTCAAATATTGTAACTTATCTATGCTTTTTACATTGAAACGAATAAAATACAAAATACTTACTGATGATATGTGATCCCAGTGTCTTTCTTATTTCTTGTAGTATTATTTTTACAGAGTTTTACTACCAGCATATTAGTTTCAAGTATTAGCAAAATTAAACAGAACATGTGGCACGCCAACGTTTCACATTATTCGATACTGGCTCGAGTACGCCCACTTGGGCGCCGTATTAGTTGCCGCACTTTGCGACTACGCTGTATCTAGTTGGAGCGCTGCGAAGACCAATCAGTAATTTAAGAGAAGAACTTCTGATATTTTAATTTAACAATATATAACCATCTTCTTCGTTTTAGGTGCACCAAATAAAAATAAGGCGATGTTAAAAGCGAAGGCCTTAAAGCAGATGACGTCAGATGACAGTAATGACGTCAGCAACAACAAAGAAAACATCAAGAACGATAAGGCTGCTGTTATTATACAAAGTCGTACGTATATACATACAGTAGGTACTTAGTTTGAATAAGTGGATCTCATAAAATCTCACACAAATTAAATTTGAAAACATGCGAGATTCAGTAGATCCTGTAGATGAAGCCACAACCTGAAAGTTAAACACGCCATACAAGATTTATCAACGATACGTCACTTGAACGGTTGGCTCAGTGGAAGAGCGCTTGCACGAAACGCGGGTTCGAGTGGATAAACCATCACTTTAAAAAATAACAAATTGTTTAGATTTGAAAGAGCGACATCTCACTTCAATTTCCTAATATGCAAATATTAGGGTTGATCAGGTTATCAACTGTGAGGTAGATTCTTTAGATGAAGCCACAACCTGAGAGTTAAACACGACGTACAAGATTTATCAAAGATACGTCACCCGAACGGTTGGCTTGGTGGAAGAGCGCTCGCATGGAACGCGAGAGGTTGCGGGTTTGAGTTCCGCATCGTACAATAATTTTGTTTTCAAATTTAATTTGTGTAATGAATCCCAGAAGCGAAAAAACTTAAAAAAAATAACAATTCTTTCATATAATCTTATTATTTCTGAAACAATATTTAACCGTAGAAAACTAAACGAAGTTGAAATTAGATAATTGTGCATTTAGTGAAAGGAAAAAAAAACATTTAAATACATAAGAGTCTTTATATTCAGAATCTTTATTTATCTCACAAGAGACGCAATAACCAGATTCAACAATTCGATTTTTAAATTACAAAAAATAATTAAAACATACTGTAAATAAAATTTGAAAACAAAAATTTATGAACGATGCGGGACTCGAACCCGCGACCTCTGGCGTTCCGTGCCAGTGCTCTGCTAACTGAGC
This sequence comes from Leptidea juvernica, assembly GCA_949711755.1. Taxonomy (NCBI): domain Eukaryota; kingdom Metazoa; phylum Arthropoda; class Insecta; order Lepidoptera; family Pieridae; genus Leptidea; species Leptidea juvernica. The sequence goes on along the minus strand of CATIXQ010000003.1, from coordinate 3,961,841 downwards.
TAACCGAGTGACGTGTCGTCATAAAACAAACAAATTTTATTTGTGTATAAGTCCTAGAAGTGAGGAGTACATTAAAAACATCACAAATTGTTTAAAAATTAAAATATCAATCTCGACTCGCCATTACGGGCATGACTCCATGTTTGTATGTATGTAACAGATTACCGGGGCTACAACACTCGTCGCAAGCTGAAGGGGCAAGCGCCCCCTCCACCGGATCATGCCGCCCCACAACCCCCCATTCAAGATCTCCAGAAGCATTCGGTGCTGGAACGCGCTGCTCAACTGCAGGTGTTCGCGGATCGGGTCAGTATACCCTCACCATCATGAGTGCTGGTCATTTACAAGGTGTTGTCATGAAACATTCTTGGTTGCACCAGGGAATTTTAAGTGGACTGTATTTAAAAGAGAGTACCCAGGTGAACAGAGCAGGAATCATAGAAATCAAACGGAAAAGCTGGTAGTCACCTCCTATCCAAGATTTTGGATTCTTCTATATTTTCCTGAGTGTGCTGGCAAAACACATTATATATTACATATATATCGCGGGACGATTAACCTAGGAATTACTACGATCTCACGCAAATCAACAGGAATACGTGGATTTCCTGGATTTATCAAATGATCTTTGAATAGAGTTACGGTGCTCAACCTTCGCTTGCGGTAACTTGACAGAATGTGAACTACGCCATGCGACCATAGATGTCGCGGCTCGCGGCTTATTCTTAAGTTGCTAGAATAATTCTTTTAGGGCTTAGGGAAAAGGTTGTGTATTTGTTAAAAGTTTTCCTCTGAAGTCTTTTCAGGTACTTTCAAAAAAGAACGTACACATTCCATTAATACGACACTACTGTGATTCCTATGGTATTGAAAAGATGGTTATTAGTCATCTTTAATCGCTTGCTATGCTAGTTTGATCTTCTTATCCATTAAAAAAATGGCAGTCGTAGAGACTGCCGATAGAAGTGAAAGCTTAGAACTATTACAATTAAAATTTCTGTTTAGAAACAACTAAATTATTAAATCAAACAAAAATACTATTTCAACAATGCAAAGTAAAAACACATTGAACTTTTAACTAAATCCATTCAATTTCACATAAAAGATATACACAGCATTAATGTTGCACAATACGTCAGCTGTATAGCTACAGATATACTGCTATAAGATATACCCTACCAAAAACTGCCCAACGCGGCTAATGATGCTTTTACTTCAATAACATTATAATTTCTTTCATTAGATACATTACAATAATCAAGAGTTCCACAAAAACCTACGTCGCCACCAGCCTGGGATTCGGCTATCGGATGTCAGCAACCCACCACAGGAATACCGAGCACCGCCAGGCTTCGCTCTTGTTCCAGCCATAGTCCGAGGGCAGCCTTCAAGACATGAGGTTGAAGCCAACAGGCTCTCAAGGTAAATAAATGAATTAGCACAACTACTTTCATATAAGTATGATATGAGTATCCTCCTTGTCACCATAACCTTGTCATATACACATGAAGCATTCTCGAAAGCAAGCAAACAAGCAAGCCACCAGTGGGACGCTCCTTTGCGCAGGATGCCGGCTAGATTATGGATACCGCGAAAAAATGCTCCCTTTTGTTATAATGAAATTGTTTCACAGCGGAACTGTCAAACCGTGCGTCACTAAATTCTCTCACAGAAAATATGTCCATACAAAACAAATATTGAAAATAATAATAATTATAGGTACCAAATCGAAATAAAACTATCCTATCTCTCAAGTTGGACCAAACTGCACTCCATGGAGTAAACCCCATTAAAATCCTTTCATTACTTTAGGAGTCCATCGCGGACAAACAACGTGTAACGTAATTTATATATATTAAGATAATTGACAATTAACAATTATTGATATTTGACACATTTCTGACAAATTATATTGATTGTAAGGCCAAAGGCCAAATCAAACTAAAATACAATAAACGAATATTTAAATCATATTTTAATAGTCATAGTCATCCGCAGGGCATTTGCCGCTCTTAATATACCAGCTGTTTTAGAGCCAAATGGTATTACCCGCCGCGATGGCAAGCGTCCTGATGTAATGCCGCTGGTGGCTTGGGCACGGGGAAGGGCGCTGGTGTGGGACGCTACTTGCGTCGACACTCTGGCTCCTTCTCATGTCCAAGTTACGTCAGTTGGTGCTGGGGCTGCTGCTTCGACTGGCGAAGACAGCAAGCGTCGCAAATATGTTGGTCTCAGTGAGTCATACATCTTTGTGCCGTTTGGTGTCGAGACACTTGGCCCGTGGGGCCCAGAGGCGCGGAGAATGTTCAAAATACTATCTTCGCGCCTCAATAAAGCTACTGGAAACCCAAGCGCTGGCAGCTATTTCGGTCAACGGATCAGCCTTGCTATCCAACGCGGTAATGCTGCCAGTATTCTTGGTACGCTTCCACGTAATGATAGTTTTAATTTTATGTAGTCGTAGTATTGTAAATATTGTTATAAGATTTGTTTTTATTTCTTTATATTAATGTACATATTTTATGCGGTTTATAATTGAAGTATTGTATAGGTAATACGTACTAAGTCTGGCAAATACAAATATTTTAATATAGGTTTATAACTGAAAAATTACATTCACATAAAAGCAAAACAAAATTTTACGTTTACAGTACCTTTTTGATGTTATTGAAGATAAACTTCATTGACTATTATACGTTGCTTGTGGACAACAACATTTAAAAATAAAATTTTTCAAAAAATTTCTAACGTTTGCGACATTAATTAATTTTTTTGGTTTCTTCGTCCATTATTAGGACAGGTACAGTTTCAAGTCAAAACAGCCGTATTCTTAATATTCAATAATTTATTTCACGATTTTTACAATTTAGTTATTTCTACAAATGTAGAATAGCACGACGAATGGATAATTTTAAGGGTTTGTTTTGTAACGCCAATAAAGTATAACTTCTTGCGTGCATACATAAGTATACACACACTTTTTTTTATTTTAGACAGTGGAATTCAGTGGAAACTGCCCTTTTTTTAGTTAATCAATAAAATTAATATTTTTATAGTAACGAAATTCGTTGCTATCCGGTGTCCCACGACGCCGTACGTTTTTGTTAGTGTAAACAGCACGCGGGAGCCCCAATTTTGTATTGCATTCGACAGAGGATGTGTTGATATATCTATCCACATACCATTTACGATGTGCGAACTTACTTAGGTATAGGTAGTAGGTAGTCATACCTAGAGTTTGATGTGTCCTAAAACTGACCAATGTCTCCATCCCATTTTAGAATGCAATCACTGCAATTCTGTATTCTTAAGGCGACACTAAATGCCACCGACCTTGAGCGATATGAGTTCACGGCCCGGCATCTATGTAACAAAGCCAATATTTTCAAAATTCTTGCGTGGAAAACAGTTTATATGCTTACAATCCTCGTTATTCACTACTAATCTGAATAAATGAACCTACACAAAAAAGTTCAAGCTACAAGAATAACTTTTCTGAGAGATGTACCAAAAAATGCGTCACGCCATGCCAAAAAACTTGTTTAACTTCAAAGAAATGTGGTAGTTCAAAAAGGCTCGGCAGTGTTAACTATAACCAACAGCAAGCATTAGCAACCTACAAATAAGACTTAAGGATATGTGTAACAGGATTAAGTAGTGTTCATAGCTCGAAATGCTATAATTTCACCACAAAACTTGTCTAAAAACACCATGTTTGCGTGTTTTCTGCTTACTCTTCGCCTTAAACACCCGATTTTGAATAAATGAAAACGAAAAATATTTATTTCAGTTACAAAAATGGTACAAACATATGGATGTGACCTTCTATTAAATGAAGAACCTGTACCAGATGGCCACAAAATTTTTATTATTTTGATTTAAATTAAATCAAATATTTTTATTGCAAGTTACTTTAGTACAAAATGGTGGTACGTACATAAACATACGTATATAAGGGTAGAGACCCTTATATACACAGCAACATTTTATTTAAACAAAATAATATTAAGAAGTATTATAGGTAATAATATTAGCATGTATCTAAAACGGGGGAACATAATCGAAGTTTTCTAACATCCAACTAACTCTTAACATTAATAATTTGAATAAAATAATAGAAGATTTGAAATTATAACAATACTTACAACCAGATTATGTATATAATGATATTAACTTGCGATGTTCCGAATTCTTTTCATATTCCTAAGTTATGAAAGATTACGGTGCTTAAAAATACTAATTTATCTTCCATGATTTTGTGTAACACTCAGTGGAATAGAAAAGGAGTAGATTTACTTACCATAGAGAGTTGCCACCGAATTCACACACACACCGAAGACACACCACAGATAAGGATATAATCCCCACCATCTGGACGTGTGGCTGTCCTCCACAGTGCGATTTTCGAGGAGCTTCCTTGTGCGGTGTTTCCGGGACGATACGACATGGGTACCTTGAAAAAATGCGCGTACCTTAAAGGCCGGAAACGCTCCTGTATTCCTTGTTGCAAGAGAATGTGGGCGGCGGTGATCACTTAACACTAGGTGACCCGTACGCTCCTTTTCCATAAAAAATAGGCGCCCGTTTTACTTACAATCAAGTGAACCGTATGCTAGCTTTTACTTATCTTCATAGAAAAAACAAATAAGTAACTACGATGCCTCGTCATTAACTAATTACAATGTTCTCATTATAAAAGCGTACTAAAATATTCGGTTAGGCTAAATAACTTGATTACTATCATGGTGATTATCTTAAATGAGCGCGTATTATGATTCTGAGAAATAATTGTTCGCTACCGAGACGTTCAATATAACTGAAAATAAAACTCAACACCGAAAACGCAAACAGAATTTACGATTATTTAGACATGGTAAGACTAATGTGGATTAATCGAGCTTTTCATTAGCACAATTAGGATGTCTTTTCTAGTCCTTAAAAGAAAACATAGTGGCCGTTTTTCCATACAAACATTCTCAATTGTTTTTTCTTTGGTTTTGACCCTAGATCGAAATTATGATCAAACAAGCTTTTACCCGCGGCTTATTGCGCGTGCATAGTTACTTTGGGAAATGATTAGATTCCTCTGGTGTTGCAATAGAATGTGGGTGGCGGTGATCACTTAACACCATCTGACCCGTACGCTCGTTTGTCCTCCTACGACCCGCGCGACAGCAGATATCCTCCCTAACGTACACACATACCCCGGCATGGGGCATAAAATTGTGCTCAATTTTGTTTGTGGTGGTGGACGGCGTTTAAGTTGGAGTGAATTCCCCTTATGTTACAAAAGTCCACATTAAGCGTGGAGCGGGGTGCCGTGGTGTTACTGCCTCGTTTGTCCTTTGCGGTACTGTGCCCTCCCCAGAATACGAGGAACAGCCCGAGCGCGAATGCACGGGGAGGGATTCTCCGGCTCTATATGAGCCGGTACCCTTCTGGGGTAATTTCTCTTTTGATACCGCTCTCATATTTTGTTGGGAGGAAGGGGGGCGGGGATGGCCTCCGGTCCTCGACACTAACCTATGCGAAACATAGCGGCACTAGGCCGCTACTTCACGCCGGTATTCTGTGCGAGTGTGGTAAGGAGCCCGGACGAGTCTGGCCCGATTGGGCTGACGTCAGAAGACGGTAGCGTGAATCTCCCACTTTCAATAAGCCACCCGACCCACACTTACGACACCCTTGGGCCTGGGACTACCCTATTCTTTTTACGCCCCGGGGAAGCACAGGGCAAAGGGCTCTTTTTGCTGCAGAAGAGGGCTATTCGCGCGACTTATAACCTAGGTCCTACAGAATCATTAAGAGAAAAATTTAAAGAAATAAACATTTTGACTGTTGCTTCTCAGTACGTTTTTGATAATGTTCTGTATGTTCATAAGCACATTGAGGAATTTACTAGAAACTGTGACATTCATAATGTTAACACGAGGAACAAACATAAACTTGTTATGCCTACTACTCGGCTGGGTCGAGTTAGTAAGTCTTTTGTTGGGCGATGTATATGCTTCTCCAATATGATTACGAAATTTAAAAGAATTGTTAAAAAACTTTGTGTGGGAAAGATTACTATAGCATAAACGATTTTCTTAATGACACCACGTACTGGGAATGAAGCGAACACCCTCAGGCTCTTTAATTATAAATGTTTATTGTACGATATCACATTGTAATCCATATTTTTAAATAAAAAAAAAATAAAAGCCCGCTGGGTTTCTTGCGCCCATTCTTCTCAGGTCTGAGGCAGTCTCTTTTGAATGGGTGGTAGTTTTTGACGTTCAATAAGTGATTTTGAATCCTATTTTGAATAAAAATATTTGAATTTGAAACTCACAGAGATCGACATATTTACGAGGTATGCATCCCCAGCACCAACTCAAGTACCTTGGACACGAGAACTACAAAAAAACTAAATGCTATATTTTTGTTTATCTTAATTTGTTAATAATAATTGCAATTTTTATATTCTCATATATAATATAATACATACTTTCGATTCATTTTTTCTAGATGTCATTCCGAATTGATTGAGCCATTGCTGATATTTTTAAGTGCTTTATCAAGAGTTAACACGTTTTTTAACTTGTTGACTAGACTATTGTTGCAAATCCAAACTATTCAATGACCAACTCAAACATTTACACAAAATATAATAATCTAATATCTTATATGTGAAATCTATTGAGACAGATCCGATCATAAACAAAAAAGCTCGTAAACTGTCCTAGATAGAAGATAAAACTAAAACATATTTGACAGCAAATCGTCTATTTTTTAAACAGGGTGTACCTATAACCTTCAATCCTCCCATATATAAGGGTCGTAACTGTCAACCTCATATATTAAACTTCGCGAGTGCAGTACATAAAAAGCTGACAAAATATTTTTGGTTTTACGTATAGAGGACGGGTGAAAGTAACTGAACAAAAATATATAAGTAATGTTTATAAAGCTGTTGGGTAAAGTCCATATGCCGGCCTATGCGAAACTACATATATTAATTGCAGTGCTATTCACGTACTTCCACAATATTTGACGTTGAGTTTCGTTGTCCAGAGTTGAGTTGGTCGTTGAGGCAGAGTGATAAGTAATAATAGTTTATTAAAAGAATAAGGATGAACTCACTCAAACTCTTCCTGACTATACTACTTTGTGGAATCAATTACCGGCTGCTGTTTTCCCAAACCGATACGACCTAGGGACTTTCAAGAAAAGAGCATACTCCTTAAAGGCCGGCAACGCATCTCTTGACACCTGTGGTTGCGGATGTCCATGGGCAGCTATCTTACCGCTCCCATCATGTGAGCCTCTTGCCCGTTTGCCTACGCTTAAATAAAAAAAACGGCCGATTCGAGAAACTTAACCAATATTGTATAAACATCATTTAGCTAGAATAACAAATAAACAACGATATGGACTTTGCTTCCTTTGGTCGTTATCATGTTACTATCCTCAAAAGTACAATCATCTACAAAAGTGAATAATAGATTTTATTACATGTACATGCAACTATAACAGTCTGTTAACATGCAAATATTACAAACATGAGCCTTAGGTAATCATAAATGAACAAAATATATAGGTATTTTTACTAAAAAAGCTATAATCATTGCTACATGTTCAGACATTTTCTCTAAGTAGATTTTATAATTTCAAAAAACAAATGACTTTCATGTATGCCACTATATTGTTACTCCACTTGAAAATGGAATAGGTGATATTTTAAAAATAATGCCCTTGACCATGACCCCCTCCTATTATACTATTGACTATCTACCAACCCTGACGGAATATTCGTGTTCGATAAGTTTATTTTGAAGATAAAAGCTTCTTGACTCAATATTAAAAAGCGTTAGTATGTGTGTTAACTACTCAACCGTATATCATGGTATTTTGCACAAAAATTTTGAGAGTTCGAAGTAATTTTAGGTCGATTTGACATAGAACGTGTAACGGGAAAGAAAACTATGGAAAGTGAATCAAAGTTTAACGCAATGGCGCAAAACGAAGTTTATATATGAAATCCAATATGGCTGCCACGCAAAATCCTTTTTAATATTATAATTATTATCATTGTAATAATATCGATCGAGGTTCTCCGAGGTGCAGAGAACAAAGAATCATTTTTGTAATCTAAGAAGGCCACCGCACAACATAATTGTTACAACGATATGAATATCATTTCCAATGGTCTCCAAAAATCCAAGATGGTGGCCTTTGCCCGGCAGCCATCTTGGATTATATAATATATTATATTCTATATATTATTATTTTATTTTATATCTTTGTATTACCGCTTTAAAGGCCAGAAAAGTGTTGCAATGATCACGTATCACTAGGTGCCCAATTTCTTGTTTATCCTTGTTAAAAAAGAAATAAAAAATGTATGCGTTCGCTTGTTCATTACCTATTCAGGAGTCCTGAATTTATAAGTTCGCAATTCGATTCAGGTTAATGAATGCATGACCCACATAATTCTTATAATAATAAACGCGAGTTTCGTTGGAGGCCTACAAAGGTTTCGAGAAATTTTACGGATTATTGAAATTGAATTGAAGATTAAAGATTAAGATTAACTTATAAATAAACTTGGTATAATATACCGCGTGTACAATTGCGAAGAAAAATGAATTATTTTTTTTTATATGTGCGTATTACTTACGCAAACGATTACGGAATAAAAGACGGAGAAGATATTGTCATGTTTATCCAGTTATTATAGAGCATAAAATTGAAGGAGAAATTTATGCAATATATTCGTACATACACAACACGAATTTTTGCTTAGGATTTTTGCCTACGATGTTACACCCGCGTGTATAGTCGGTCCTTCGGTCAGCGCGTCAGCGGACCGACGTACGCCTACGACGTACGACGTAGCTTATAATGCCTACTTCTCGACTTAGTTGAGTTAGCAAGTCTTTTGTCGGACGATGTATATGCTTTTACAACAGGATCCCAGAAAATGTTCAAAGCAAAAGTACTATGTTATTCAAAAGAATTGTTTAAAAAACGTTTGTGTGGTAAAGGTTACTATTACATAAATGACTTTCTTAATGATACCACAGATTGGGAATGGAGCGACCGCCCTCAGGCTATTAAATAATAAGTTTAATTATACAATGTTACTTCGTTACTTTGTAAATGTTACGTTAATTGTAAAACATATTTTTGATAAAAAAAAGCCCGCGGAGTTTGTTGCGCCCATTCTTCTCAGGCCTGAGGCATTCATTTTGGAATGGGTGGTAGTTTTTTGACTTTCAATAAGTGATTTCACATCCTATTTTGAATAAAAATATTTGAATTTGAATTTGAATTTGAAAAAAGTTGTTGTATGATTTAAAATATGTGCTGGGAGTTTCTTATCAGTTCTTCTCTCCTTCTTAAAGCCCCTTTACGAACTGTTGTAGCTTACTGACGTTTACTAAGTGTTGTCGCAGTATGTTATGTTATTGTCACTCACTTTGATAAATAAATATATATCTGTTTCTGATTGTTGAAGACACATTTTCTGTATAAAGAAGCTTTAATTGCAAATGCAATTATTAGTTTTCATATTACTACTTTGTAATTTTATAGGTCAAACAACTACGAAGATAAGCCGCTACAGAACCGGCAGAACTTCCCCTGCAATCGACAGTGCGGTGGATTAGTCAGGTACGATTCCGACGACGATATCGAATACTATTTGGCTGTGACATTTACTAATTTGTGCCATTTTATCGCATGCTCTCAGCGAGGAGAACTTGCAACGGTATGGGTAGCTGGTTTAATAAGTATTATCATCTGCACACAAGAGTTTACTTCAATTCTAATTTTATATGCAGTGTGTCCTATATTTATAACACGTACTATCTACAAAATTGAATCGTTACCCACCTTAATGTCATTTTGCTACAGTCATCATAAACAAGTAGGTCGAAATTCGCTTGAACATACATTACCTATGTAACTGTCATCATTTTATTAGACACCAATTGTCATACAACATTTTTCGTGCAAATATAAGCACAATTGTCTTTATAATTTTAAAAGAATTCTCAGCTAAATGGTTTTTGAGTTTTATAGTTTTAATTCGTCTGTCATTAAAAGCTTTCTGTTTGTTTATTGCGAGGAAAGAAATTTCAATTCCCGAACTTAACGAGGATAATATGATTATTGCTGTTTAAATAGAAGCATTGGGCAGCAGGTTAATGTAAAGGGCTATATTTCACCGGGACACCACGGCGGCGCAACCAGGAGCCCTATTACGAAAATCGAAACACGAAGTTTCAGTTAACGGATCGTACATTTTCCAGTTAGCAAAATGTTTCGGCTCCGAAAATCGAAACAAAGTTCGCGATTAGACATTCTGTCTTTCGTTTACCTTATTCCCAAATTCAATAATGTCAATGGTTCCAAAACGATATCCATCCGCACGATTCGGATCCGAAGTACTTTCGTAATAGAATTTAATTTGAAGTTCGTCGTTCTTTCGTTTCGGACCGAAACTTCGGTTGTCGATTTTGTTAATAGAGCTCCAGTCGCGCTACCGTGGTGTCCGTTAGCTACTAAACTAGACACTATACATACACCAGAGTCATGCGTCCGAGCTGTCACCAAATTGTTTCCACAACCAAATGGACACCAGTAATTCTATAGAGCTGTATAAATTTTATTGGTAGCGGCGACTGGTTGCACCGCCGTGGTGTACGTGTGGATTATAGCCTTAAAGCTACGATATCATGGCAAAAAATTACATTTTTTGTACGTAAATATTATTTTAAGAATCATAAGCTGAGCCTAATACTTACTTATCTAAATTTATTTATATTATTTATATTTTGTATAATATGTAACTTTTTTTAGTGGCAATCCATAATAAAAACTGCTAAATATTTTCTTGTTAACAAATTTGTGTCGGTACTAAATAATACGTTCCCTACATTCATTGCTTGACGTACACACACATTTAACACTTTAAATCACTGCAGTTTTTCAGCTTCGAGTTTTAAAACTTTTATAATATCTGGTGCATATTCGTACATCATATTAATATCGACTTTAGTTTACTTCACTAGTGGTATAATCTTTTAGTCAAATATCCACATCTACACGTCATTAAGTTCAACGAAAGATCTCAAAATATTTAAGACTTTTAATGGAATTCATTTAAAAACAATTTTTTTTATATATTTAAAAAATAACAAATTGTTTAGATTTGAAAGGGCGACATCACAAGTCAATTTCCTAATATGATATTATTGGGGTTGAGCAGGTTATCAACTGTAAAGTAGATCCTTTAGATGACACAGAGAGTTGAACAAGATATACAAGATTTATCAACGATACATCACTCGAATTATTGGCTCAGTTGGAAGAGCGCTCGCACGAAATGCGAGGCTTCGAGTTCGTAAATAAATTTAATTTGTGTAATTAATCCCAGAAGTGAGGGTTATCACTTTAAAAAAATAACAAATTGTTTTGAATTCATTCATAAAGTAAAATCTGCTATTCAGGCACATCTCAAAGCTAGCATTCGAATTTATTTAGTAACATATCACACGATTAATTAAAGTTTTCTGTTATTATTTTCAGTAATAAGATATTCCAACTGGTGAAACAATCTCAGAAGACCGAAACGCCTGTCAAGCCAGTCTACAGTCCTACGTATGATCCTGAATCTGATCTAAGAAAAATTTTACGGAACTCTCCAGAAATACTCGCGAAACCTACACTCAGTACAGATGATGACTACGGTCCGTTCAGATTCAAACAATTATTGAGACCTACTGTGGGACCAACGGAGAGTCTGCGTAAAAGGAAAGTCCGTAATTCTTCAGGACAAAATCCTTGGTTGTCAGACAGCTCACAGGATAGCAATAGTTCTAAGGAACTCTACAACAAACGTAGACCTCAAATCAGTATGGGTGTTTATTATAACTAAGTTATAGCGAAATTGTAATTTATGCATGTAAAGAAACATTACTCCTGTGCCTTAAGAACTTTAGTGAGTGATTCTGTGAATTCCCACAATGACTGATGTAGGTAGATGATGTGTTTGACACGTAAAACTTCTTGCTGTTAGACAACCGCTGAAAAAACAGGCCAGTTTTATTACTTTAGTGTGTGTAAGAAGCTACGTCTTAATCTCGCAATTTACAAGTCACTTTGTGTTAGTGTGCGTGAATTGCTCAAAATAGATGTTAACTTTTTTTCGACGTTTTCCCAGCTGTCACAGTCTATCTAGCCGAATAAATGAGCGTAAAATGAATTAGATGGATTGTAGTTCAAAAATATTTTTTTTTCAATTAAAAAAAAAACTAGAATCGATTCTATTCTGGCAATACTTATGAACAAAAAAAATCTTTACATTTTGGATACTGTACACATTTCTCATTTAACCTTTAATATTGTAATATACCGAAAGAAGACCGGGCCGAAATGTGCGTGTGAATAATTAAAAAAAAAAGCGGCACAATCAAAGAAAGCGACTGACGTATTGCGAGTGTAAGACGTAGCTCGTCAATTACACACTAATGTAATAAATCTAGCCCTAGACTCTATCTAGCCTTATAAATTATCTTAGAGTAGCCCTATCATCTCTTAACAATGCCTGTGCATTCTTCATATTATAAGCATACTGTTATTTTTATATTATGAAAGTAAGTCGTCTGTACCTACACGAAATTTAATAGTTAATACCAAAAAAATAGAAAAGTAAATATATACGACTATAGATGTGAAAAATCCTTATTCTCGAACTTGGGTATTGGATAAAAAATAATCCCACGAAATTATGATGACAGATTTGCATTTGAACTGATCTAGTTCAAATGTTAACCCTTATCGTAAGGTTATAGTAGTTTAGGCAACTGTTGTGTAATAGGGGGTATTAAAACACGAATGTGGATTCATGTGGATAATAGTATCACATGAGTGTTTTAATACCTAATTATCAATAGTCGCATAGAACACTTTCTCTATACCCATAATATAAATACTCTATAAAAGATTCTGAAATAGTTAGCTTACTGCTAACATTAAAAAAGCCAGTCCTAGTAAGCATTACATCATCCAAACGAGAGCTGTAATGTTGTACTGAATTTCATTACAACACTCCTTTAGATGATGTAATGGTTATTGGGACATTGGGTGTTTGAATGTTGGCAATAAGCTAACTGTTTTAGGATCTTTAATAGAGGATTTAAAGCATGGGTAAACATATTTTTATCATTATATTATTATATAATAAAAAATTACACAAAAAAATATCGATAAAACTCCTAAAACATTTAATCGTTCATTCTCGTTATTTGTAAGTACTACTACTACCAAAGCTAATATAATATAAAATAAGTTAAATTACTTTTAATTCTGAGTGTAAATAAGTAAATTGTATAATATGATTTATGACTTCAAGTAACTAATTATATGCGAGTATATAATTAGGCTATACTTACAATAATCTGATTAGCAATATTATTGCGAATGTTATTGCTAAAATATTCGTATAATATACAAAAGTATCTATGATAAATTCGTATAGGAAATACTATATTTTGTTGAATTATCAATTTATTTATATATTATTTTTAAAATTGTGAATTTTAAGCTATGTTTACAGTTTTTTTTGTTTTATGTAAAATAAATTTCGTTACCTTCTCAATCAATGAATCATGTTGATAAATCATTGACTAGTTATGTGATTTTGTGCCAATGATTATAGTAAGAGTTGATAATTATATAGGTTTATTTGTGATAAATAAACTGTGTTTATGAAGCTTTGTCTTATTTAAACACTCACCTACTTGCTGAATGTGAATAATCTTAATCTTAATATATATAAATTAGCTTCTGCCCGCGATTTCGTCCGCGTGGAACTCGTTTATATCGTAGCTATTTACAACGATGATACGACTCGCTTTACAGACTCTAGCAGGCAGGTTAATGAATAAGGTGTATTCGCTATTTTCGCTATGGTGATAGAATTGTGCTGAAGTTTAACAACAAAGTGATATTACAAATTACAATGCATATTGTAAATGCATTATATTATTGTTGTTTATACAACAATATTGTTATTGTTGTTGCATTAGCTATAGTACTTCCTTATACACTACATTAGTGGTTCTGCCTTGAGGTGCTAGTATGATCAAACTGCTCGGCGAACTTACTCTAGAACAAGCCACGTAAAGCTGCCCGTATGAGAAGCAGTCCCCCCTTAAATCCTCCCGGCAATCCCTGCCTTTTTTAACGACTGACCCTGTGATTTATTAATGGTCATTGCAAAACAGACCTTAAGGGGGAACTGCAACCTTCTAAATTCAAACGGGTAGTCAGATGGTATTAGAGGTATGCGTGGTATATACATGGATTCACCTCTAGCGTAACCAGTAATGACAGTGGCCTCTACCACATAGTTATGTAACGCTTTTATACGCAACCTGGTCCCGTTGTACAACTTGGTAGGGTTCAGATTACGCAGCATTAACTGTTATTAACATTACTGGAGCACCCACTTTAAAGTTTATGAGTTGGTAGTCCAGGCGGGTTGAGTGCACAGAGTTGTATTGAAGTTCTTCGACTTCGAACGCCTACAATAAAGTGCCATTAATGACAGAAGTTTGGTCGTTCTTAGGACTCAGAACAGCACGTTCAAACAACCACTCCATGGATTTATTGGGCAGGTTTTGGACATCTGGGTAAATTCGGGCTATTAGGTCTTGAACGGTGTGCACAACCGACGCAAGTTCTGGTGGAATTACAATTTTGCCCTCAGTTATCAATATTTGGGCCAAATATTTGACGCCTTAATGCATGCTTTGACCTCGTTAGCTCGAGTTCCCCTCAGCACTACGGACAGAGTATGACGAAAGTCTCCAGCTAATTAAACTATGACCCCTCCCATCGTGAAGTTGTTCCCTCGGATGTCTTTTAGGGCTCTATTGAATGCTTCAAAGGCCCCCTTGTGCGACACAGTTCTTTCGTCCCAAACTATAATTTTGCAATCGCACAACACTTGTGCTGCGTTGCTTTGTTTTGGGATATTGCACAATGGAGTTTCAGTATGATTAAGATATAAAAAGTCTGTAAGCAAAGAAAGTAGTTCAAGAGGCAGCCTGAAAGCCGTGTGAGCAGTTTTGCCTCCCTCCAGTAGTTTGGCAGCGATTCCTGCGATTCCTCTTTCAATGCTGGCTAGAATTAGTTGATAAACATTTGCCTGTTCGTCTGTCAATAATTCCTCGTGATGCAATACTACCTCTCCTAGGGCGCAAGGATCATAATATTTTGTCTCTCTTAGATATTCGCGATTATCCAGGTTTACTGCGGATCTTTTTGGTTTAGGTAAACCGAATTGATCCAAATGTTTTCCAGCTTGTGCTAAAACTACATCTTCGATCAATATCAAGCATCTTTTAAACACCTCATTCATGAATAACTCCGCACCATTTTGCGATTCTCTTTCAAGTTGCCGTTTAATGTTGTCCGAAAAACTGTCCCCAAAATTTTCCCAAAGGCTTAAGGGATCAGTAAGTTCACAAAAACCTATCATTATTGTGAACAGTTCGTGCAGCTTGAAAAGAGAATGTTTATCGTTCTCTAGCAGTCCAAGGGTGTTGCACGCTAATTGAAATGTTGGATGGAGGATACCGTTGACAGTTTTACCAGATAAATATTCGAAGGATGTCGGCCCTCTAACCTCATGTAGTGATAAGCGTAGGTGGTAGCACTCGGTGTTATTTGGATGTATCGTATAGACCCTACCAAGAAAAACGGCAAAAAAAAATACGTTTGTTTTATGGAAGCCACCTTAAATATTTATTTTATTCTGTTTTTAGTATTTATTGTTATAGCGGCAAAAGGATCTGTGAAAATTTCAACTTTCTAACTATCACGGTTCATGAGCCTGGTGACGGATGGATAGACAGACAGATAGATAGGCAGACGGACGGACAGCGGAGTCTTAGTAATACTGTCCCGTTTTGGCCATTTGGGTACGGAACCTTAAAAAAATTGAGGTGGGCACTCCATACCATACATGTAACCAAATGTCAAAAAAATCTATTTAACCCCCTATTTTTAAAGGTCAAAAAAAGAGTTTCCCCATATACACTATGCACCCCTATTTATCTTCTGCCTGCGACTCCGTCCGCGTGGGTCTCGTTTAAATATTGCAGCGCCATACAAACCTCCACACCCCCCATTCATTCATCTAAATCGGTTCATACAAACTTTGCACCCCTTTTTAATCCCTTTAGGGGTGAATTTTTTCAAAACGCTGAAAGTCATTTTCTTGTAAGGTAATAAGGAGTCCATACGCAAAGTTTTAAGTCTCTTACTTATAATTTTACTCCATCCCCATACAAACTTTGCTTCCGTTTTTAACCCCTTTAGGGGTAAATTTTTTCAAAATGCTGAAATCCATATTCTTGTATTGTAATATGGAGTCCATACGTAAAGTTTCAGATCCCTTACTTAAAATTTTACTCCATCCCCATACAAACTTTCAACCCCCTTTTAACCCCTTTAAAGGTGGAATTTTCAAAAATCCCTACTTAGTGGATACTTGCGTTAGGTAAATTACCTGTTGTGAATAAATCAGTTTTCTAGGTTCTACGGTTTGGGCTGGGCGTTGATTTAAGTGAGTGAATCAGTCAGTCAGGACTTTTACATTTATATTATATATAGATACGTGACACGTTTTTTGAACGCCTAAAGTAATCAACGGATTTAAATGGGAATTAGTTCATGGAGTGCACTTTCGTCCAACTTGAGAGATAGGATTATTTTTATTTCGATTTGGGACCCATAATTTTTTTTTTTCCAATATTGTTGTATGGACATATTTTCTGCGAGAGAATTTATTGACGCATGCTTTGACAGTTCTGCTGTGAAACAATTTCATTATAACAACAAGGAGCACATGTTACGAAATAATTCTTGATGTTATGAAAAATTATTGGAAAATTCCTATAAAACAGTATTTTTTATTATCTACAAAACAACGTCTGTCGGGTCAGTTAGTGTCATATAAAGTATATTCATAACTTAATTCTCACTTCACCTCTGCACAATAATATTATCTTGCTTATTACCCTGATAAGAAGATATGAAGCCACTGTACCTAGGTATCACTGAAAATGTTTAGAAAATGAAAAACAGCTTAATGTAGAAAGTTACAAATACTTTTATTGTTTTTTGAAGCAATCTCCGTTCCTCTCTACACATAGTCGCATTCGATGGAACCAATGAGAAAAGCAGTGGGTCCATTCTTCTTTAGGGGTCTCTTCTATGGCATTTTCGTACGCTTTCACCGCATCTTCAGGGCTCGTAAAGCGAATACCTCGAATTTTATCTTTAGTTCTTGGGAATAAATAAAAGCCAGGTCAGGACTGTATGGCGGATGACTCATTATCTTGACACCTGCCATAGTCAAATATTCAACAGTCCGTTTTGCAGAGTGCCCTGAAGCATTGTCGTGGTGAAGGAGGATCCTGCTTCGAGGGCGCTGCTGTCGAATTTTTTCTAAGACAATAGGCAAACAGCGATTCAAATTCAAATTCAAATATTTTTATTCAAAATAGGATGTGACATCACTTATTGAAAGTCAAAAAACTACCACCCATTTCAAAATGAATGCCTCAGACCTGAGAACTCAGGCGCAACAGACTCAGCGGGCTTTTTTTTTTACATCGAATAAATATGTTTACAAAGTAATATTAAACAATTAACCTAATTATTTAATAGCCTGAGGGAGGTCACTCCATTCCCAATCTGTGGTATCATTAAGAAAGTCATTTATGTTATAGTAACCTTTACCACACTAACGTTTTTAACAATTCTTTTGAATAACTTGATTGACATACCAGTCTGCAGTAACTGCGCTTCCATCTTCTAGCACAACTGTCGCGAAATGACCTTTCCAACCAGAGAATCAGCCAATCATCTTTTTACCTTAGTTGGCCGATACTCGGAAGGAAACACCCGCTGAGCTGATTGTCTTTTGGTTTCGGGTTCGTAGCAATATATCCAGCTTTCATCACCTGTGATGATGTCAAATACAGCATTTGAGTCACCGCCGTTGAACTTATCTGACATTTGGCAACACCAGTCCATGCGAAGGTGTTTCTGGTCGTCGGTTAAAGTATGGGAATCCATCTGGTACAAAACTTCCTGACGCCTAAATGTTCGTGTAATATTTTTAGAACTCATACCAATGCCTAGGCTTGCCCTTATCTGCTGATAGGTCACTCTCTTATAACTCTATCATGCGTCGCACAGCACTGATGTTATCTTCAGTAGTCGCTGTTAAAGGACGTCCCTCACGCGGATCACCATTGAGATTGCTACGTCCACGCTTAAACTCGTTTAACCAATTGTAAATAGTGGCACAAGATGGGGCTTCATTAAGAAATGCTAATCGCAGCCTATCATAGCTTTGTTGTTGAGTAAGCCCACAACGAAAGTCATAATAAATCATCGACCGAAAATTTTCTCGCGTTAGGTTCATTTTCACGTGTAACAAGAGTTTTAGACTTGCCGCCAATTCACAAAAAGAAATGATAAATGAATGCAATATACTACATTTGGTTATCAAAGAGTTCTAAAATTGAAATTCAAATAAAGTTTTCATTAGCAATGTTTCTAACTGGCTAGTTCTAAACATTTTCAGTGTTACTCATGTATGCCGTTTTTATGTTATACAAATCCAGGGGCGTGCATTCCATATATGCCAATAGGCATAGCCTACCCACCATAATATTTAGATTCTAAATAATATACCTACACTAGATTCCACGTTAATTCAGATAAATTTAGTTCTTTTATTCTATAATCAAACTTCTATTGAACACCCACCCAGTAAGTTTTTCGCTACACGATATACTAAATGTGTTCCGATCCTACTATCTTAGTAGGCAGTTGCGATAATGTTTACTTACTGAAGCCTAGTAGAATAGGTACGTTCAATTTCTACAAAATTTATTTGTCAAGGTTATACGACCACAGCAAAAAATATACAATGACTATGTAAATCGTTCTTAAATATGACCATCGCAATTTGACTTCTTTGGCACTTCTCAGGTAGGCATGCTTATGACAGTTAGAACTGACAACTATAGCTGTCACGGATTAAACCAACGAAAGAAATTATACCTAAATTATGATTTATGAGTTATTATTATGACGTATCTCGTTTGCTTAGTGTCCGAGTTTCAACCTTACTGCGCTCCCATAAGAATTTTGACATCGCACATGACGTGATTCATGATTGTGAGATATAAAATATGACATTTCCGGAAATAAAAATATATTGGTTAGTAATCAACATCAACAATAACAGCGCCATTTTTTTAGTTGTTGTGTTTTCGTGTACTTTATACCAGGGGCGTGAATTATTAAGCTAATTACATTAGTTATTTGTTTTGTGTTTATTGTTTTTATATTTTGTGTGTGTATTGGGAAAATAATAAGTTGCTGTGTGGTTTGTGTTTAAAATTGGTAACAAGAAAGGAATTAAAATATAATGGAGAAATGCCAGTGTCGCGATTGTGGCGAAAATACGATTTGCTTACAGATATTAGGTACCTACGTATCCTTTTGCACAATTTTCGTTCGTTGATAAAATAAAAATTGTTTCTCTTAATGGACCAATACCAAATATTAGTTTAACTCAACAAAAAGGTAAAACTGAGATATTTCAATACCAAGTATTACGAAAAATAGTACTTAAATACACTACTAGCACGGCTACTACGGCTAGCTGGATGCCGCCATTCCAATTTTCTTACAAATTATTGTTCTACTTGCTACCTGCTGTTTATTTTCTACAACGAAGACTGTGTGGAATGATATTACGGTGACTTGAATAATTTGATAAATCTTGCTAAAAAACACGATCAATCTGAGAGAACGGCAGAAAAATGTTGGTAAGTGAACTTATATTTTTATCCTTATAACAGGAACTAAATTTTTAAATATTAATCGCAACTACGACTAGTTACTACTACTACTTACAGTGCCTACCGGGCTGGAAAACTAACGCATCCCCGAATAAATGTTTTAATAACAGTAAAAAAAACACCTAGAGAAAGATGCTGTTCAGTTAACAGAGGAAATCGAAACTGTGACCCTTTCATGGATAGTCCATGGCTACTGTACCCGTGCTGAGTAACACAAATAGATTCCAAATCATTCGTGGTCATTAAATCAGTGCGGTAATAAAAGTAGGGTATAATTACAGAGCTATGTTTTGCGTTTAGAATAATAATTATCGCGCTCAATCAAAACAAAACACGCAAAGCTGTGAAGTTTTACAGTCCCACAAGAGTGTGGGTGAACACGCAATCGTGTGTTTAGGGCGGGCGGGGAAAGTGGCGTGCGCGCGGGGGAGGGGGGAGTTAGAAGTGCCACGTGACACCTGCCCAATGGTAGGTACGCGCCCGCGCAGTCGCGTTCGCGCCTGCAATGGCGGCCGCCGGCTTGCCAGATCTCGGCTTTGATCTCTCACAGATCAAAACACGATCCATCGAAAGAACGCTACTCCCACTCATCAAGCAGGTACGCTATACATCCATGCTTGATTGATTCCACAGAATGCATTCATCGCAGCCTGCCGCGTTAATACTCCGACCACTCGCAACACCCACAGCGCTCGATTACGATATCTTGACGTAATTTCATCGTTGCATTGACGATCAACAACGTCCTGTCTATAATCGTAACTTTATTTCTGGACACGCGGCCGTCACTCTACGTTGCTTTTAGTTTTCACGTCTAAAACTGAATTTCCCGCCCGTTTGACATCTGTTGCACAACTTGACATACGCTGCGCCGCACTGCTCATTCGTGTGTGGCGGAAAAATTAATTTTTAAGAGATAATATTTTCTATTGCGATTATAAATTGTCCTTTTTTTTTTTGCGCATGCCTGTAGTTGCCTTATATAACAATAAGGACTTGATTAAGAGAAATTCACGCGTTCGTTTGCTGGAGAAGTGAAGTGAAATGAGTAAAAGGCGGGCGGCCACGTGGTTTCGAAGGGCGGGCGGTGCGGGGTAATGTCGAGGAGCGGGGTACGGGGGAGGGTAATGGATCGATGGCCGGGTGACGCGCGAGGTCCGGGGTCCGGCAGTGCCGTGGCGGACGTAGGCTCAGCGGCACGTGCCGCACGGACCAGCCGCCACGGAACACGTGCGTGCCTCCGCGGCCGCTAGTGCGCGCTCACCCTAACTCTTCAAGTCATGGACGCCCTCTCCGATGACGATGAATATAACATGTGCCGAGATCGGCAGGTAAGGTCGTACAAGGTATCTAGGTCTCATCTCTCAGGCCCATTGTGATCATTTATATAAATGCAACAAGTTTGTGAGTTTATGAAGAATGCTTGCGTATTATATGACCTTGGGCGAAATTCCCGGGCTTCCTGATTTCCGGGCTTGGCGGCGCCGTAAGTTCAGAGTTCCAGGCCGCCGCACACAATCCCCACCGTTGACAAACAATCGCTCATTTGAAGATGATAAAATCTCAACTATTGTAACATAAAAAATAGAATTTACTATGTAAGTTAAAATACACGAATATGAAATACTCTTCTAACGGGAAATAGAAAAAAAAATTGACAAAATATAATTATTATTCCAAAATAAAACATTCGTAGTTTGTTTGTAAATGTTTTTATTTGTTTAATAAATCAATTTCTTTGTGAATATTGTTGGATAGATAGAAGTGAAACTGTTTTCAAACTTCTAATTAATATTTATTTAATGCATTCCTGATATTATGTTATATTTTATTTGTAATTAAGGCACATATACTTCCTTTTACGCAAAAAATGCGGGAGTGCCAGCACAAGTGAACAGTAACGTTGTGAATATTTGAATATTTTTGAATAGTTAGGGAATAATTTTGCACGAATTGCTTTATTTATCAGTATAAAAGTATCTTCTAGCATTTATGTGGTTAAATACAATATACATTTACTGCACTATTGTACACAAATATGAAAATTTATATTACTTAAACTATTAAACACATCAAACTAATACATAGTTTTACATCAAGTTTTAAATTTATCTTGTAGAAAAATCAACTTTAATCCATAATTTCAACGACTGTCTTACGATTTTTCGATCAGTTCACGTGTCCTGAGACGAGTTTAACATTTCATAGGTCCCTTTTATACCTATTCCAAGAAAAGTGCTCAACGCCGCTGAAGAAGTTTTTTCTTCAAAAATAATGGAGTATGAAGTCACATGTCAGTGTAACTAAGGCAGGAAATGGATTCACTTATATTACTACTGGGTATAGAAAGTAGTAATTTAAAATATTGTGAATATATATCCAGCGCAATCTTACACTGTGGAATTGAGGTTGCGACTTGACTTTACGAGATCTTAATAAAAGTAAAATAAACTAATCAACAACTTTTATAACAGTTATTTTATATTAACAAGTAATATTTTTAACAGTTATGTTATAAGTTATATATATAAATGCGAAATTGTTTAAACAATTTTCATACGACGTAACTCAACATAGTAGTCTAATAGTTTTTCTTTTTATAGTTTGTTACTTTTGACATTTCTCATATTTTCTTTATTATCTGGTTACATCTGGTTATTTCTGGTTTCATATTCTCTCACTTACTCCTTTTTTCTATTTAACACCAATGTCATACAAATGGCGGACAGATATATCTTAACATATAATTTTCACTTAAGTATATACTTAGTAACCTCACTTATAATAATTATGCACTGCGTAAATAGGTTCAGTAGAGCGTAGCAAGAATGTGTTTTTATATGAGGCTAATATATGCTGAAAACAAAAGATATGTCGGAACTCGCTGACAGTCGGGCTCACGCAGAGGCCATAGAAAAGACGTTTTTATAAATAATAATAAGTATAACCATAAATGCTATCAAAAATTCATGGAAAAGCGTAAACAATAAAATTTGATATGGAGTTATAATTGATAATACATTGAGATGATTTTTGAGTGAATTGCAATATCTTTCTATTTTATTTTTTATATAATATATTATAATACTTTTTTTATTATTATAATATGCGACTACGACAATTATTTGACCATAACTACGTTACAGCTTTAAGCTGTACTTTCTAAAACTGACCTTAAATCATAATCCAGCGGATTAAGATCGGGACTAGACGACGGCCAGTTTTCAGCTCTAATGAAGTCAGAAACGTTCGTTTCCAACCTGAACTGCGTAGACCGAGCTTTATGATCCAAGTATTGCTGGAAGGACCATTCTTGGTTATTGAACATGGTGTTGTTAAGGGGCCTCACTATCTTCTCAATAATTGTATCTTGATACACTTGTGCCGATGTTTTGATACCTTTTTCACAAATGTATGGCTCGGTCACTCTTTCATAGCTAATACCCCACCAAACCATCGCTGTAGTCGGATAGTGCCCACATTGCACTCTGTCGGCTAATTGCGAAGCTACCTTAGAGCTTTGAGCATAAATACGGTCATTTAACCGACTTCAAAAAAGCAGGAGGTTCTCAATTCGTCGGTATGTTTTTTTATGTTTGTTACCTCAAAACTTTCGACTGGGTGAACCGATTTAGGTAATTTTTTTTGTTTGAAAGCTGGTGCTTCCCGTATGTTCCCATTGTAATTTGGCCCAGATCTGATAATCCATGAGAAAACCATAAAAGTCTTAAATTTGCTATACGTATGTCGACGACAAATTTACGAATAACTCAATATCGCGCCAACCGATTCCGATGATTCTGACTATGGAATCCATGACAAAGTAACAGAACTTTTCAATTCTTAGGAGGATTTTTTTATGCTATTAGGATATTTAAGTCACCTACCGTAACGTAGTTATGGTCAAGTAATTGTCGTAGTCGAATATGATGACAATCTACACATATTTAGACAAATTGCTAGTTAGTGTACTTCAGATTCACTAAAAATAAAAAAATCAAAAAAATTAACAAAAAACAACTGACGTCAAAAACGCTATTCCAAAATAATAAATACAATATGCACTAAAAAGTATAAAAATAATTGCGTATTTTTATACAATCTAATTAATTAATCTAATTCTAGTTACGCTTATTGTAATTTTTGGAGTCGGTGTCAGCCAAGACGTCAACAACATTTTTCTGTGACCTCCCTTTGCGTATCGCTTCAGTAGTTGTTTCGATTTAACCACCCTATTCTTTTATAAATTATCAGTTAAGAAATGACCAGTACGTCTCTTATAGCCTGCAAATCCTAAGTCATCTTTTAAAATACGCGACATGGTTCTAGGTCCTATTTTCATCTCCTGAGATAAAATATTTGCTTTCGGAGCCGATTTCTTCGAATTCTTTCCCTTACTGCTTTGACCATCTTTTTCGTACGGACACTACGTGGATGTCCAGATCTTTTTCTGTCACAAACAGAGGAGATCTCATTGTGCCTATTAATAGCCCGGTACACAAACAAACACATACTTACTTAGTGTAAAGCAATCACAGCGATTCGGTTCTCTCTATCACCCCACTTCATTTTAATATCGCAAAATAATGTACAATGTATTGGCGCCCAAATGAGAAAACTCAATGAACAATCATATAAAAATGACAGATTCCAAATTCAAATGTAATATGTTGTTTATTTTTAATTGGTAACAGTATTTATGGCCAGACTATGTATATATACATACCCATAAATGGGTGCAAGCGGTTGAGTCGAAGGGAGAGGCGTTGGCGGTGAGTTTGGACATAGCGAAGGCCTTCGATCGGATGTGGCATAAAGCGCTTATAGCGAAACTGCCATCCTATGGGCTTCCCGAGAAGTTGTGCAAATTGGTCACTAGCTTTTTGCCGATCGGAGCATCAAGGATGTTATCAACAGTGCATGCTCCGACTTAAAACCCATAAACGCTGGTGTCCCGCAAGGCTGCGTGCTATCCCCTACGCTGTTTCTTCTGCATATCAATGATATGCTGCAAATCTTTTTTTCTTTTTCAAAAATTCAAAAATTCGCCCTGTGCTGCCCCGGGGCGTAAAAAGAATAGGGCAGTCCCAGGTCCAAGGGTGTCGTTTCGCATAGGTTAGTGTCGAGGACCGAGGCCATTCCCCCCCGTCCTTCCCCCCCCCCACCCCCAACAAAATATGAGAGCGGTATTTAAAGAGAAATTACCCAAGGAGGATACCGAATCATGTAGAGCCGGAGAATCCCTCCCCGAGCATTCGCGCTCGGGCTGCCCCTCGTATTCTGGGGAGGGCACAGTACCGCGTATGTCACAGGACAAACAGGGCAGCAACACCACGGCACCCCGCTCCACGCTTAATGTGGACTTTTGTAACATCCGGGGAATTCACTCCAACTTAAACGCCGTCCACCACCACCTTGAGACGGCGCAGCCGGCCTTGTGTTTCCTTACGGAGATGCAGATATCTCGACCTAGCGATACGTCATATTTAACGTACCCCTGGTACGAAATTGAGCATAATTTCATGCCTCATGCCCGGGTATGTGTGTACGTTAGGGAGGATATCTGCTGTCGCCGTCTCGGCAATTTTGAGGGTAGGGGCCTGTCTACTCTCTGGCTCCGCGTAGATTTAGAGGACCGCGTCCGCATCTATGCGTGTGTCTACAGGTCCCATAGTGGTAACGCAGAAACGGATCACCTCATGGGCTGCGTTCAAGCGGCATTTGATGACGTGCTTGCTCAGATCCCCTCCGCTGAAATTGTAGTCTTGGGTGATTTCAACGGGCACAATGCCGAATGGCTTGGATCACGTACCACAGATTACGCAGGGCGATCTGTGCATAATTTTGCATTGGCGTATGGTCTGTCCCAATTGGTTGAGTCGCCGACGCGGCTCCCGGATGTGGATAGCCACATGCCGTCCTTATTAGATCTTCTGCTGACTACACATCCCGATGGTTACCAGGTCTCTGTCGACGCCCCTCTCGGAACGTCCGACCATTGCCTGGTCAGGAGTGTAGTGCCTATCCGACGCCACCGTCGCAAACCACCAGCGAACCGCCGCGTTTGGCACTACAAGTCAAGCAGATTGGGATAGGATGCGTTCCTTTTTTGCATCCTACCCTTGGGGCAGGGTTTGTTTCCCTTCGGATGATCCTAAAGCCTGCGCCGTTGCAGTAGCCGATGTGATACTGCAGGACATGGATATTTTTATACCAAGCTCTGTAGTACCGATCGGTGGCAGATCACAGCCCTGGTTCGATGCGTCAGTTAAAGCAGCATCTGACTGCAAAAAACAGGCGTATCGGACTTGGGTTGAGGCGCTGGGCTCAAAGGATCCGAACTGCAAAGTTCTGAAGGGGAAATATAACAGTGCCTCCAGATTTTCTTAAGCACCAAATCGCCCGTGCGAAATCGAAGCACGTCGTCAAAATTGGCGAGCAGCTTTCTAGTTACCCGACCGGAACACGCAAGTTCTGGTCATTGTCGAAAGCTGCTCTTGGTAACTTCAACCAGCCGTCCATGCCGCCGTTGCACATGAGGAATGACACCCTGGCCCATACGGCAAAAGAGAAAGCCGATCTCCTGAGCACTCTTTTTGCCGCCAACTCGACTCTTGACGACAACGGAAAAACACCGCCGACCATCCCGCGGTGTCAGAGCTCCATGCCTGAAGTACCGACAGAAAACTGTTAGGGGAGCTCTGTTTTCGTTGGACGTCAGGAAGTCGAGCGGGCCGGATGGCATTTCTTCAATCGTGCTTAGAACGTGTGCCCCTGAGTTGACGCCGGTGCTAACGCGTTTATTCCGGCACTCTTATTCAAAAGGCGTAGTCCCTGATTCATGGAAGTCAGCCCTTGTCCATCCGATCCAAAAAAAGGAGACAGTTCGGATCCGGCAAACTACAGGCCTATCGCTATTACCTCCCTCCTCTCCAAAATCATGGAGAGCATAATTAACCGCCAGCTCTTGGTATACCTTGAGGATCACCAGTTGATCAACGACCGGCAGTACGGCTTTCGCCATGGTCGGTCGACTGGCGATCTTCTGGTATACCTAACACATAGATGGGCGGCGGCTATTGAAAGCAAGGGGGAAGGCCTAGCAGTTGGTCTGGATATAGCGAAGGCCTTTGATCGTGTATGGCACAAGGCGCTCCTCGCAAAACTTCCACCATTTGGGCTTCCCGAGAGCTTATGCAAGTGGACCTCCAGCTTCCTCACTGGGCGCAGCATACAGGTCGTTATCGACGGTTATTGCTCGAATCCCAAGCCAGTGAACGCTGGAGTACCCCAAGGCTGTGTGCTATCTCCCACGCTGTTTCTTCTGTATATCAATGATCACCGCCAACATGCATTGCTATGCAGACGACAGCACTGGTGATGCCGTATACACGGGCCATGCCGGTCTCTCTCGGGAAAACGTCGACCAGTGCCGGGAGAAACTTGTGTCTTCTATCGAGTCCTCTCTCGAGAAGGTCGCGGAATGGGGTAAGTTGAACCTTGTCCAATTTAACCCCCAGAATACTTGTTTCCAGACCAGAAGTTTCCGGGTTTACCACTAAAATAACCCCATTTGCCGTATCACCGCTCTTCGTGAACACTTCCCTTAAAGCCTCGCCTAGTATCGGAATACTGGGTCTCGAAATCTCGAGCAATTGCCAATTCCGTGGCCATCTGGAGGGCAAAGCCAAACTGGCTTCAAAGAAACTGGGCGTC
Organism: Leptidea juvernica; assembly: GCA_949711755.1. Classification (NCBI taxonomy): domain Eukaryota; kingdom Metazoa; phylum Arthropoda; class Insecta; order Lepidoptera; family Pieridae; genus Leptidea; species Leptidea juvernica. The sequence continues at coordinate 3,934,182 of CATIXQ010000003.1, read as the reverse complement.
ATAAATAGAGCACGGCAATACTTCAAGCCGGCCCACATTCTAGCGCTCAACAAAGCGCAGGTCCGGCCTCACATGGAGTATTGCTCTCATCTCTGGTCTGGCGCACCCCAGTATCAGCTCGATCCATTTGACCGCGTGCAACGCAGAGCAGCTCGAATTGTCGGGGACCCAGTACTCTGTGGACGGCTGGATCACTTGGCGTTGCGTAGAGACGTCGCTTCATTGTGTGTCTTCTATACCGCATTTATCACGGGGAGTGTTCCGAAGAGCTGTTTAAACTGATTCCTGCCGCCGAATTTCACCTTCGCACGACACGCCACAAGTTACGATATCATCCCCACCATCTGGATGTGTGGCGGTCCTCCACAGTGCGGTTTTCAAGGAGCTTTCTTCCTCGTACCACGAAGCTGTGGAATGAGCTTCCTTATGCGGTGTTTCCGGGACGATACGACATGGGTACCTTCAAGAAAAGCGCGTTCCTTAAAGGCCGGCAACGCTCTTGTGATTCCTCTGGTGTTGCAGGAGAGTGTGGGCGGCGGTGATCACTTAACACCAGGTGACCCGTACGCTCGTTTGTCCTCCTATTCCATAAAAAAAAAAATCAGCAATATTCATTGTTATGCAGACGACAGCACATGGTGTGCTTCCGCCGGCACACCGGCCGTGCCAACATGTCCCGGGATAGCGTCGACGAGAACCGGAACAAACTTGTGTCTGAAATCGAGACTATGCTTTGCAAAGTCTCGCAAAGGGGCCGACAAAATTCAGTCAAATTCAACCCCAAGAAGACACAAGTTTGTGCGTTCACCACTAAAAAGTCTCTGTTTGTCGTATCCCCTAGATTCGAGATCACTCCTTCTAACTGCCGCAGCCTGTATTGGCATACTTGGCGTCGATATATCGAGCGACGTTCAGTTCCGTGGTCACTAAGAAGAGAAGGCCAAACTGGCCTCTAAAAAGCTTGGTTTACTCAGTAAGGCGAGACAGTACTTCACTAAAAGCCACCGCCTGCAACTTTATAAGGCGCAAATTCGGCCTCAGATGGAGTACCGTTCTCACCTCTGGGCGGGTGCTCCCCAGTACCAGCTTGTTCCATTATATACTTCATACAACAAAGAGCGGCTCGAATCATCGACGATCAAGTCATCTCCGATCGGCTTGATTCTTTAGCATTGCGTAGAGATGTGGGTTCTCTCTGCATCTTCTACCGTATTTATTACGGGGAGTGCTCGGTGGAGCTGTTCGGGTTGATTCCAGCGGCCGAATTCCACCACCGGACATTACGTGCATAGTACCATCCGCATCACGTAGACGTCTGGCATTCCACAACCGCGCGTTTTGTTCGAAATTTCTTGCCTCGCACAGCCACTTTGTGGAATCAACTACCGGCGGCGGTCTTCCCGAACAGATACGACTTAGGGACCTTTAAGAAAAAAGCATACCCACCTTAAAAGCCGGCAACGCATTTCTTGACACACCTGTTGTTGCGGATGTCCATGGGCGGTTGCCTAAACTCTCCCCATCCCGTGAGCCTCTTGCCCGTTTACCCCTCTCATATAAAAAAAGACTAAGTATATGCATTATGTAGTAATAATTACCACACAAACACACGTTTTATCATCAGATCAGTACGTTAGTTGCGGCCAGGAGCGGAGCGGACGCGTCGGCGGGTGGAGCGGCGGTACAACGAGTGGGCGCCGCTGTCGCGTGTGCGGTTGAGCGTTTCGTGGCCGTCGGAGAAACCATCGCGGACGACAATCCCGACGTACGACACAGCATGGTGCTCGCGTGTAAAGAAGCAAGGGCTGCAGGTATGAATTAGACTTAATTATGTATTAAGCACTGCAACAGAATAAATATTAGTACATTCACATTTAAATATAAGCTTAACATTATTTACAATTGTAATAATATGTGGGGGAACCTGTTGAACTTTGGCACTGTGTGTACTACCATTAGGATGGTTTCAAAAATTCCCGCGATGTTAAATTCTATTGTATTTGAAAGTATTCACGTACCGCCATTAATTATGTTTGGTGTTATCGACGTTAAAATGTTTTTTGGGTAAAAAAGTAAGTATTTTTAATATGATTTGACGTCTGATAGTTTTAAACGTTTAACAATAGTCACTGAACTTTTATATGCTAGTATTAAAACAATCATAAAGTTACGACTACACAGGACCGTGTTTTCACGGGTACGGATCATATTCGGATCGGACGTAGTGTGAAAGCGCTTTAACAGGTGTAATATTAACTGACAGATTGAAAGGATGTAAATAGGATTGCGTGGTGAAAACATAAAACAAAATGGTTCGAGTTAGTGTTAAACGTTGTTTACACAAACGTTCCTTACTATGAAAATGCGTTTCAATTAGGACATAATATCTGCTTTATTTAAATAGTATCGAATATCATTTTTATAAGTACTACTTTCTCAATACTGATTCACTCATAATATGAATAATAATTGTGTATACACATGTACATAATGTATTTGTTTGTTTTGTCACTATAGATAGAACTGTAAAATGATTTTCTTACGGCCGTTTCCAATATTCAATCTATCTCTTACTTGAGATAAAAATCGTTACTATTCTGTCCCAATAAACTTATCGACGGTAACTCACCTTATCCGTACTCGATGCCTGTCAATGGGACGACGCGGACGTATAGCTTACCAGCAATAGAAGTCTGTATGGAAATTGCAATTCACGCGTAACAATATAAGGCGATAAGACTGACTTATCGGGTATGTTGGGACAGTTTCAGATTATTGACAGCTAATTACTGACAGTAGAAGATAGTAATTTATCTCTATCTGTAGATAGTATATTGGGAACGGCCGTTAATAATGACATGCCATTACCACAGACTGGGAATGGAACGAACGCTCTCAAGCTATTTAATAAACGAGTCTGCACATTATATTATTATAATTAAATTAAGACAAAAAAGCCCGCTGATTTTTGCGCCCTTTTTTACTCAGTTCTGATTTATACTTTTTCGAATGAGTTGTAGTTACGTTCAATAATTTTTAATCCTATATTTAACCGACTTCGAATAGGAGGAGGTTCTTAATTGGGTTGGTATTTTTATTTACATATGTACACCGATTACGCTGAGATTTATGATCCGATTTTCGTGATTCTTCTTTAGTTTCATGCGGAATGTTTGCCATTTGGTCCCATAAAAACCTATATACCTTTCTATAGGTACCACTTACAAATAATAGTAGTTTACTAATATTAAAGACATAACATTTGCACAAGAGGCGTTTTCAATAAAATCTCTATTAAGTTTTTTTACGCTTTTGAGTTTTTGAAGTCGGCTTATTTAAACATAGTTACCTAGCTTTCTTAGAATAAAAATATTTAAATTTGAAATAGCTAAGAACAATGAACTTATCGTTATAATGGAAAACCCACAATAAGTATTTTGAAAATAAGTTCTTGTTATAACAAGAGTTTTGCAAAGCATTTATCTCTCTATATTTGTCTAGAGATAATCAAAAATTTCATTCAACAATGCATAATATCTTTTGCAGACGATATAAAACTTAGTTATCACCTTTAAAATTTTCTGAAATATCATTTGTTTGAGAAAATCCCTTACACAAAAGCTGTCGCAAGCAAATTAGATGGAAAAATTATGCAGAATCCAGTTACAAAGTTATTTAAAGCACATCTCTTATTCGACATTAAATACGGATAACCAAAGTTTGTAATGCACATAAATTTGCATGGAAATAAGCCAACTTCCATGATAGTTCGATCCTGTTCATTATGTTTTCTAGTTTACTGTTCTGTTTTCACTTTTAAAACTTCTGGTTGTGTCGTGGATTTATAAATTGTCATGGAATATTAACTTGTTATTTCTGTTTACTAAACGTTTTCGTTGCTCAACCATTTGTAATGAAAAAAACACTAATGGTACTGGGAGTTTGCGATACTAAATCAGTAAACCGCAAATTAGTGCTTATGAGATTATCGGGTAAGTACAAACAAACAGAATCTAGTGGGAGGCACAGGAAGCCGGCTAGATTATGGGTATCGAAACGGCGCCTATTTCTGCCGTGAAGCAGTAATGTGTAAACTTTACTGTGTTTCGGTCGGAAGGGCTCCGTAGCTAGTGAAATTACTGGGCAAATGAGACGTAACATCTTATGTCTCAAGGTGACGAGCGTAATTTTAGTGTCTCTCAAATTTTTTTTGTTTTCAAGAATCCTGAGCAGAACTGCATTGTAATGGGTAGGGCGTATCAATTAGGTTGACGAACGTCCTGCTCGTCTCGTCCCTTTTTTTCATAAAAAAAAAAAAACAGAAAACCGACAAACTGACAGTAATTCCAGAGGACACACCAGCGTTCAGGTCTCTGACGTTAAGAGACCCCGCAAACTGCAGACTTTTGATCGGCCGATAGTTTGGTTGGTTTCTTAATCAGTATGAAGATGTATGAGAGTGCGCACATAATAACGATTCGGTATTGGCCGATAAAAAAGTTTGATGGGCTACACGATTGCCTTCAAACTGAACCGTCGGCAAACTATAGGCCGACTGTTTAATCAGTACAGCGCTCTTCTAGGCGCGCACACCACCGATTGTTTAGTCGGCCAGACTCGGCCGATAGTTCAGTTTGCTCCAAGATTTGGCATCGGACGGTCATTTTTGTTTTTCATGATGGCGCTATCCTGTTCTACTCCCGCACTGATTGTTGAAACGTCGATCGAAAATTTGATAGAAGAAGTCGAAAAAAGGCCCGTGCTTTATAAAAAAAACGAACTTTACAGAATATTCAGATGCAAATCCCTAAAACTGTCGGCCGATAGTTGTCTAGTGTGTGCACTCATCACAGACCCAACTGCTTAGTCAGGCCAGTGTGCGCACTTAACAGCCAAACTCAACCAAACTATCGGCCGATCGAAAGTCTGCAGTTTGCGGGGTCTCTAAATCACCGCTGACCACAATAATATCTTGCAACACCAGAGGAATCACAGCAGGAAATATTTTTTTATGTTCTATCATGGTACGACACCCACGTGAGCTAGTACCACTCGCATTTAGCCGGTTTGATTTTATTCATTTCTTATTTCAACCTACTAACTACTTATTTAACAGAGACGCAAATGACGCCCTATCATTGAGCAGGAAAAATCTATACATACTCACCAGGATGCTAACTGGGCACTGTTGCCTAAATAAGCACACCAGTCTTGTCGGAATAAAAAACGAAAGAAATTGCAGATTTTGCCTTGAAGCCGATGAAACGCCTCTTCATCTCCTCTCCAATTGCGGCCCACTAATGCATAAGCGTACCCCAGATGCTGTTTGTAATACTCGTGTCAAGAAGATATTGCGGTTCGTAAACGCGGTAGGACTTGACGACGAGCTATGAGTATGAGTGGCGAAAGACAATAGTTCAATTTTGGACGCGGTGTTACTAGGACCCAATCAGGACTAGGAATATAGCCATTCTCTGCTAATTGCTTAACTTTAATAGCAATATAACACACTAATATTAGTTATAGAAACCACATCTTAAAATACAAAATAAAAAGAGAAAAAAAGTAGTACGTTGAAAATAAGTATAAAAGAATTAAGATAATAATTAAGTAAATACATGTACGGCGCGTGATTCATTGCTAAAAGAGCTGACTCAGTACTTTGTTGTGTCATTGCTTGAGTCACCAACATTATAATATCTACTCTTGAACTACCCTCGTCGACTACAAAAAAAAATTGCGTGCGTACAAAGTACATAGGTCAGAAGTGAAACTTCTTTGGCAAAATAATTATTAAAACCCGGTTATATTTTTACTTATGTGTTCTCTAAAGATAGTAAGGAAGATGTTCTACTCACACGGTGCCACGCGCTTAATTTGCACGGTGCAACGCTTGTAGGGAAGGTCTACTTACTAGCGGCCACGCGCTAAGCCTGCACGATACAACGCTAG